>JAPYYQ010000547.1:0-91621 GCA_030522585.1 Anagyrus pseudococci | reverse complement strand
AAGGGTCCATACTGTAGAGTATATGCTTATGGCACGTATTACCATTACATTGAGATAATACAGTGTAAGCATAAGACATTTCAATACAACCCTTGAGACTATAATACAAGTTGAATGAAACTGCATTCTGTGAAGATCTGTAGTAACTGATTGTATGTCAATCTTTTTTTTCTATGACAATATTTCAGAAGGCCAGTCATTTTTAAGCCCTGAAATTTAAAAATATTTGGAATTTTTTTATCTTATGAAACAGATAATTATATTTTTATGTGTGTAGACTATTGCGTTTATAATTTAAGCCTAAGTTTATCGTTAACCTTTTTCAATGCAAATCTGTGAAGTTCAAAGCTGAACTTTTGTCATAGCATTCTTAAGTGAGTTTTTATTGAATTGCAGCTCGCTTATCTAAATTCTATATGGTTGGTGAAGATATCCACCAAATTTGAGCAAGACTTAAAAATTGTACAGCATAGGTATTTTCAGCATTGAACTTAACAGATGTGCTCTGACAAAAGATTTAATGATGTTTTTAGAAAACTAAGCTTAAATTGTAAACAAAATAGCCTACGTTTATAAAAATATAAAAATATATATTTTATAAGATAAAAAAGTGTCAAGTATTTTTCAATTACAGAGCTTAACAGTGGCCAGCTAAAGTAAAGATTAAAGCAATGAAACCATATTATTTACATAAATATATTTGTAGATATTACAATGAGAGAAGAACAAGGAAATATATGGATACCGCTATTAAGTTCCACAAATCTTCCTGCAAAATTAATATAACTATTAAGGCTCATACTTTTCCCTCGTCATCCACGTTATCCTCTTGAACACTTCCACTTAATTGCAATGAAATTTCAGTGCCAATCTTGCTTTTTAAAATTTCCAAGTATTTTGAAATATAATGTACACCAAAAAGTGCATAGTAATGAAAAGTATCTTGTAGTAAAGTGCATGTACCCTACATGTACATATCTGTCAAAAAATTATTTAGCTTTCAAACAACATATCTTGCGATATCACAAGCATTGTAAAGATGGAGTTTACATTTGCAAATTTAAAAACTGTAATACTAAATATTATAAACATCTTGATTTTCAAAAACATAATTTGTTGCATATGAAAAATGTTATAAATTTTAAATGTATTTATTGCACAAACGAAAATTATTTTCCAACTGAAAATGCAAGAAAAATTCACATTTCAAGGTACCATAGAGATACCATTGAAGGAAATATTAACGATAAATGTAACAATGAAGAAGAAAATGAAAGGATTCATGAAAATATTGATAGTGAAATGAGTTGTTGTGATGAATTTAATTACCAGTCTAGTAGTAGTCAGGATGGATTTCCAGAAAATGTGGAAAGTAATGATGTAACTCTAAATGTAAACATGGATGTTCGATTTAAAAAAAATATAAATTATGAAAATGTGCATACAAATGAGAAACCTTTAGACGATTCGTATAGAAATATAACGGAATTGATTGTAGGTTTAGTCACAGAATATTTAGCGACGGAACCTACTATTCAACATGTTGTAACAAATTTATTTAATGCAGTTAATAACTCTTCTACTAATTTTCTTAACGAATTATCCAGTTTACAAATAGATAATGACAAAAAGTTAGCTATAAAAAATATTTTTGAAACAGCATTTTCAAGTTTCACGACTTTATTACATAATAAAACAGGTTTGTTAAGAAATCCATATATACGAAAAAATTTTTACAAGTCAGCCTTTAATTTAGTTAAAGTATTAAAAGTAAATTTTAAAGATTGTAATGGGCGCAGTATGCCAAATGATTATGCGTACGTCCCGATACTTGATACTCTAGAAATTATGTTACAAAATAAAAACATTTATGAGTATATAAACGGTAGACAATTAATAAACGATAGAAAAGGATACTTCGATATTTATAGTGGAACAGTTATTAAGAACAGTAATTTTTTCAGACAGAAAAACGTATTACAAGTAGGTCTTTATGTAGATGGCTTTGAAATTTGCAACCCTTTAGGAACGTCAAGGGGTAAATTCAAAATTGTGGCAATTTATATGATTCTTATGAATCTTCCTTCATTTTTTAGAAGTAGAGTAAATCATATCAAATTAGTTGCTCTGTGCCTAGACAAAGATTTGAAAGAATTTGGATGGGATCAACTTTTAAAAATATTGTTACAAGATTTAAAACACCTTGAAATCAATGGACTAGACGTCGAAATTCTGAATAAAACCATTAACTTTAAAGGAAGCGTTGCCTGTGTTATCGGTGATAATCTTGGGAGTCATCAAATAGGTGGCTTTATAGAAAAGTTCAGTAACGTAGATTATTTTTGTCGCTTTTGTGAGAAGAAGTCGGTAGAATTTTTTAAAAACCCGTTGCAAAGAAAACCATTTCGATCTATTGAAAGTTATAACGACTGTGCTAATAAAGCTGTTCAAGAACATAAAATAATAAAAGGCATTAAGAATAATTCACCGTTAAATGAACTAAACTATTTTCACGTGTGCAATCCAGGCTTACCACCTTGTTTTGCACACGATATTTTCGAAGGAATTGTTCAGTACGACATGTATTTAGTTATTTGTTACTTTGTTAAGAAGAAATGGTTTAAATTATTATTACTTAATTTTAGACTAAACGATATAAAATTTCACCGAGAAACAAAACAATTTATTCCTGAAATAAAAATGAATAAACTTAAAAAACTTATTGGATGTGCAAGTCAAATGCGACGATTGGTAATGATTTTCTCCTTAGCAGTTTTCGATTTAATTCAGGATTTAAACGATGACGTGTGGATAATGGTTACTTTATTACGTAAACTTTGTTCTCTTATCTGCGCTCCAGCATTAACGGAGGGTCAAATAGCCATTCTCGATGAAACTGTTAAAGAGTATATACACTATAGAATGGTCTGTTTTCCTGATGTTAAGTTGCGACCCAAGCATGAATTTTTGTTGCATTACGCTGATTTAATTTATCAATTTGGACCGCTTAAACACGTATCAACTATACGTTTCGAGTCGAAGCATAAATTTTTTAAAAACAGTATAAGACATAGCCAAAATTTTAAACACATAACCGTAACTCTTGCAGAAAAACATGAATTACATCAATGTTACTTAGATAATGCGTATGATGATGTTATTACATCAAAAAATATGGAATTGTTCAATGAAACATATTTAGATGCTAATATTGTACAAGATTTTAAAAAATATGACGAACTTAGTCGATTCAAATACATGTGTCGCGATGTAACGTATCGCGGCATTGAATATAATATAGGCTGCTGCATTTGCGTCGGAAAAACCGAATTTGGTAATTATTTAATTTGCAAAGTTAAACAAATATTGGTGAATGAAAATTGCACTGAACTGAACTTTTATGGCGAAACTTTCGAAATACTATATTGTAAAGATATAGGCGCGTATGAAATACTAAAATACATCGGGTGTGAAAATCGATCAGTACGTTGCTCAATTTTCCATTATTCCTCATTATTATCTCCTGATCCTCTCCTGGAAACTTCAATTAGGGCCACACAATTATTCCTAACTAAGTATGAGCCTTATGATTTAGATTTGTGAATCTTTGGGTTTGTTAATAATGTAAGTATTGACATCGTAAGTTTAAATATACACATTTCAATCTGAATATAATTGTAGTAAAACTACAATTATATTCATATCAATGCAAGTACGTGTGAGAGAAAAGAAAATAACTGGCACACACTGCTTACTATAAAAAAAAATAATTTTTACGAGGCTTTCAAGTCTTTCATTTTTATTTATTTTTTTCAGATGAATGTTTTCAAGATTGTTGCGTCAAATAGACTAAATAAGTGCTGTGTGGCGGTGGAAGAATTTGATTTTATTTTGGAGACGATTATTGCAAAGGCCAGTAAAAAACTAAACATAGTAGGAAAATCGCTTGTATTGGATGAAGATGGAATTGTTATGGATGAAGATGTTTTGATTGAGTTCTATAACAAAAAAAACAAAGTGTTCATGCTGCTACAAGAGAATGAGAAGTGGCCAAATTTAAATAGCCACATTCAAGATATAGTTCCGCCCCTTAACGTTCAGTTTAATATACAAAATGAAGATTTACAAGATGTCCCAGTTGTTTTGAATATTCCTCACGATCCAGTAATTGATGTTATTAACGAAAATGAGCCAAGGAGAGTTGAGGTTCAAGAAAATGAGCCAAGAATAGTTGAGGTGCAAGAAAATGAACCAAGAAGAGTTGAGATTCAAGAAAATGAGCCTGTTATTGATGAAGTAATCGAAAATAATCCTATTTTTAATGAAGAACCTCGTCAGAATATTTCGACATTTCACCAATTTGAAATTCCTTGGAATTTATTAAATCCCGATACTATTAGAATGTTGAATGGTGATGCTATAGTTGATTACAAAACAACAAAAAGAATTAGGACTGAAACTGTTCAAAAAGTTATTGCATGTATGAGAGAAATCTGCGCGTATCCAAAAGAATCGGATTTTAGATTAGTGGCCTTGAAATTACGAGATGCCTACCCAGTAATTTTTGAAGATAGATTTGAAAATGGCGAAAGAAAAGGCGACGGCATTGGCACTCTTCTATCTAAATTGAAAGATAGAAATAATAACATGAATCGACCACTCCAGCAAAACAGCGTGATGAATAACATACTGCATGTCACTAAGAGACGGAAACTAAATAACGTAAAAAGTGGATGTCCTGGATTCAACGGCACATATCAAGAAGGAGAAAATTCGAATACAGCCGAAGACTATAGGGTATTTTTACAAAATAATGAGACATTGCATTTTGAAGATGATGACACGGTAGATGTATTTAGAAAATCCTACCCTCTGCAAAGACTTTTTCTAAACAATATCAATAATCCACCAAGTATGGATAATGTTATGTCGACTTGGCCTTGCCTATTGCAAAAACCTTTTTTGTTTTATCATTTTAACTTATTGACCGAAATAGACATACTCCAACTTCAAGAAAACTTTGATCAAGAATTAAATGTAATTATAACCTATGGAAAAAGAAAAAGGTTCATTACCGATGATGTTGAAAATGGAATGATAGATTCCAAGTACTTTTTAGCGATGGAAGTAGTTTTCAGGCATTTTGGGGAAGATCCAAACAAATTGTTCACATTACTGCAGGTATAAATATTATTTATATCAATAAATCTTATTTATAAGTGCAAGATTAATTAATTGTAACATTATTTCTCTTAATATTTCAGGCTGAAAATGATCCGAATGACCTGGATATTACCATTGATTATCCCCACATACTTGTAATAGGTGGAAGAAGCAACGGAGAAGATGATTTTTGGACCAACATAAAAAATCAAAATGACAAAACATACCACATTATAATCGACCAAAAAAATTGTTATGTCGAAAGAAATGTTCTGGACGCGTTGACATTTACGATGGCTGCTTATTTTGTTTTTAACAGGACTTTCCCTGATCCCATCGCACATTTTTTATTGTTTTTACAATATAGATTTTTGAAGATAGTGCCTGAAGATTGTAACAGAGGTAAAAAAAAACAGTTACTCGTAGAGTAATTAGTTTCGAAAATTGTTTAAATAAAATTTTACGTAATGTGAATTAAGATTTTAAAATAAATAATAATTGTATCTTTTATTTTTGTATTGCATGTTTAAAGAATGAATAAATTTAAATTTATGTATAATTTTTCTATTACTTACAACCTACTACAATAATTTAAGCTATATAGAAAAAAAAAATCTTTTTCTTCTAAAATTACTAAACCTATAGTATTTTTTTCCTGTATTCATTTTACTACAGGTATTGTACGTATACTATTATGCGTATAAAATTACTACTTGATTTGTAAAGTTGTACGCGTAAAATTACTAACCTGCTAGTAATCGGCACATTACGAAGCAGTTCACATAATTGTCAGTTTTGTGAAATATTTTACAATTCCACTTGTAAAAACACTGCGCTTAGCCTAGGTCGGATTATTTCCAATACGGAGCGTAGTGATTTTACAAAAGGATTTTTTACAGTGTAGGGCGGTCAAGCTCCGAGTTGTTTGTTCAGGTAGACCCTCTCTCTCTCTCTCTCTCTCTCTCTCTCTCTCTCTCTCTCTCTCTCTCTCTTTCTCTGCTGCTGCTGCCCGTGGAAATTTCATTTAGCTACGCTGATTCGGAAAATCCCAGCGCTCGGTCTGGCAAATCTCGATGCGAGGGTAGGCTCTTCCTTGACAATCTCCATTGCCAAGCTATAGAGGGGAGGGATCGATGGAAAAAAAAGTCGATAGCGCCTCGGGCTCTCCTCGTCTGCGCGTCCTTCGGATCGAAACGTACACGTGTGCGAGTGTGTATGTGAGTATGCGCGAGGTGCCTACTTTTCCCTCTGCTGTGTAGCTCTCTCCCGATGAGCAGTCTAGCCTGCAGGGGAGGGAACGAGAGGAAAGGGGGGAACGAGAGCGCCGCTCGATTCTCACGTTCTCTCGGTTTATCTCGGGCTATTCATCTGACAGGCCTGGCGTGCTGCGGGGGTGGACACTGGCCGGCGGCGGCTCTTCTGCCCGCGCGCGCACACGTTCGATTGCGGATATGTCGCCTGCAGAAAGAGAGAGACTCTGGTTGTGTGTACGTGTGCCTGTGAGCGGCGTGTATGTTATTTCGGGGCGAGGGTCGCGAAATGAAAGCTCCGCGCGCGCTCGCCGCCTCGGATTCGCTTTTCTCCGATTCGAGCGATTAGACGATGCCCAAGCTGTACTTCTCTTTCCTCGACTTCTTTTTTTTTATTCCGTCTCTTGACTCTACCCTCGAGTTTGCTACAGTTGAATGCTACTTGGGAGGCATTGTGCGCTCCGGAACGCCGCGATGATAAGTTGATGATAAAGTAGACTTTTCGGACGAGGATGAAGTTTCTTGGAGGACGAGTGTTGCACTCGAGTGTGGAGCTAACGTTTAGGGGACACGTCTGGCTTGTTGCGGGAGGGCCGATTCAATTTGTTATGGAGTTTGCGAATTTTCGTGCGTATTCTGGAGATGATGTTGATTGTTTAGGTATACTCACGGGTAGTTAGAGAAGCGGGCGATTATTTAGATATTGCCATCCGGTAACTTACCTGAAACAATGAAAACAAAACATATTTAAAGTATAATTCGTTTTTAAATGAAAAGAAATATATTATTGTTTATAAAAATAAGCAAATAATAAACGATCTAATAAGCTTGTGAAACGAGCTACATTTGTTTATCCTGCGCGCCTGCGGCTGCGTCAAGCTAATGAATGAAGTTTCATTCATCGCGATACCAAGCGGGGCTCACTACTACAACACGAATCACCGAAATCCATCCTCAAAAAGAAAATAAGAGTCAACCCACAACGCGCGTCATGTATCGTAAACATTTCGAGGGCCCTTGCGCTCGTTAAGTTTTAATCTTTCCTAATTAATCGTCTGCATTCCTCTCGTACCACTCTAGCGCCCTACTAAAATTTTAGTATGCGTATAATTTATATTTGTGCCTTCAGACTTGAAAAAAGTATTCTCTGGCGAAGGTTGTGCAAAAGCCATTTTCGCAGCTTTTAATGCAGCATCCAAAAAATTCCCCCCCAGTGCCTCGGAGCACTCGGAGATCCCGCGAAGCTTTCGTTTCGGCGCTTCCTGTTTACCTCCGTCCTTCCAGAGGCTCTTTCTCTCTTGAGCTTGGATATATCAACGCCTTTGGCTGGCGCTGTCTTATATGCGTCGTCGGCGGTGGCGCTCTCGGGAAAGCCATTCACGATTTTCCCAGGAGCTGCTATGCCTGGCGCATTTTTCCACGAGCGAGGCCAACCGAGCTTCCCGGAATCGAGGATAAGCGAGCGAAAGGGAGATAGCCCCCGTCACTCTCCCGAGGGCCCTTAGCCCCCCCCCACTTGCTCACCCTCTCCTTTCCTCTCTCTAACTCTACGCGACCGCCGTGCGTAGGCGTTTTTCTTTTTCTCCTCCCAAGATCCGAGGCTCTTGGCCGCCACTTACGTGAAACGTCTGTCTTTTCACCTTTTTTTCTCCCCCGTGCTCTCGTCACCCACTTGGGACTGATACTCTCCGAGTCGATTATTATTTTCCTTTCTCTCTCTCTCTCGTTGTTTATTTTCCCCGAGCGATCGACCCAATTCTCGAAACGACTTATGCAAATACGCTGCTTTACCGACGTTTGGATTTTCCGAATGGCGCTTTGTGGCGTCTCTGCTGCTGCTGCAGCAGCAGTGTCGGAGGAAAAAAAAAGTTAAAAAATTTGCATGCGAGTCTGTCGCAGGCTTTTGTTTTTCACGCGCACACTCTATACGCTCTCTTCCGTCACCGCGCGTATGTTTTATTAAAGCGGCTTCAGCGCGCAGACAATAGTAATTTTCATTTGGCACACAAAAGAGAGTCCCCCCCCACTTTACTTCTGTTTGAGAAGCGCTCACTCGGGGCTGCATATACTGTTTGACTTTCCCGGAAAAACCGAGGCGACGGCGCCAGGATCGGGCTTTTCGGAGATATGACAGTAGCATATAAGGGGCAATTAAAAGGCTAAACTCTTCCGCCTCGAGGACTGTCGAACGTTTACGCATTTCCCACAAGGCAGGCGCCATAAACTCACGCCTTACGACTCTCCAGTCGGAATCTAATATTAATCGATTCGAAGTAGGCCGTTGCGTCGTTCCCTCCTTCTCTAAACGTGTCCATTCCTACTCGTCTTTCCGATCCAGAAAGCGGAATTCCAGCCAACCGAAAATTTCTCGAGACGAAATAAAGGCAGAGAAAGAGAGAAAGAGGAAAAGGCCCGGGGCTCTCTTCCCACACTCGCGCGACGTGTGCGTTGGGCAAGCCCCCGAAAAATAAAGGATCGGCCTAACGCGCAACGAAGGCCGTTTTGAATCTTAATGCGAGCAAAGAAGAAGCCGGCTTGGAAAATCGTCGGCGCCGCGGTTCCCAGCGCTTTCGCGCATGTGCCCCCGCAGCCTCGGCTTTCGCGCCTCTCTATATATAAACGCGCGCTGCGTCTGCGCCTCTAGATGTACACACATATACCTTGCCCTTTTATCTATCGCGCAGGGGTCCTTCGTGAGAATCATCAGTGTCGCGGGATAAAAATCTCTGTGGAGTCCTCCTCCTCGTGCCCTCGGCCGCCCTCGCGCTAGACTCATTCCCACGACCTCCGATGGACGAGGCTTTGTGGCCTACCACCGCCGACACACTCGCGCCTCATCCCCTTTATCCCTCCAGCATTCTCTCTCTCTCTCTCTCTCTCTCTCTCTCTCTCTCTCTCCGCCGGCGAGCCATGTTTCGCGGGGAAATTCGAGAATGCAGCTTTTCGCGGTTGTTCACCCGCTGGCGAAGGAGGGGGCAGCTTTAATTGCTTCGATGAAAAATTCAAGCGCCCTCTCGGCCGTGATGTATAAGTGGCTCGAAAAGGCACGATTTGTTTTAGTTTGCTCAACTTTTAATTAACTCCATTTTTTATTTATATACACTTCTCTAGCTTTGTCTTTTTTTTCTCTCTCACGTGCGCAAAATACGCGATTTTAGGTAATTGTTCTCGGGACGCCTGTTTGGCCGGTAAATTAAAGTATTTATAATCGGAGAAATAATCGTTTCTCGGGGCCCCTCGTTCGATAAGGCTATATTGTCTCGTCTGTCCTTGTATGCACATTTTATCGTCTTTAATGCTTAAGTACTTCGTTAAAGAGGCAAAGTCTCTCCGGGCTCTCTTTGCCCGTGGCCTTTTATTATTCAATCAGGTTGCGCGCGCGCTTTAAGTGCTCGGATTTACTTCGGCGAACACTTCGGCGCGAGGCTATATGCGCTTGCTTTCGATGATTGAAAAGGTCTCGAATTCCGTGGGACCGTTTTCAAAAAAACATTCCGCTCTCATTGAGCTGCTCGAGAGAACCTCGGGACTATTTAAGAACGTTTTCTACTACCACATTCTTCGTTTCTCTCTATGAACAAATACGTTTCGCTTAATGGGATCTCATTATTTTTTCAATCTGCTTGTAATAACATCGATTGGTATTTGCAAACAAAAGAGCTTTTTCATGAAATCATGAGTTTATTGGAAATTCAGAATTTATCCGTTTCAATGAAAACTTTCAAAATTCTAATAATTTACGAAACCATTCGATCGGTAATTTGTCCAAATAAGCGTAACGCAATAAACTCCTCGATATGATCGACACCAATCACGTCTTCCGAAACGAAAAAACGGGGAAAAAATATCCACCTAAATTGGTCAATAACCGAATAAGCGGCCTCTCCGAATTTCTTATCATCGAGCCTCGCAATTCTCGAGTACAATACAAACCCAATTACCGGCAACGTAACAAGTTCGCCCGAGCAGCAGCGATGGTCCGAGAGAGCCAACACGTCGCAGTGTACATACACAATTAGCAAACTCTTAGCAAATCCCCTGCGGCGACGTCTGGTCAGCCATTACCGACGCCCCTTTTGCTCCATCCATTTGATCTCTCGCGGAAAAGGGATTTTCCCCGAGGCTCGTGCACAGATCGCGAAGGGTGAGGGGGAGAAAGCCCGATATGCTGGCCTTTCTCTCTCTCTCTCTGCTGGTCCCGGCGTCGGCGCGGCGGGGCAAGTAGACGCGTGTCGGCGCGCCTAAATACCTAACTCCTCGCGTTAAGTGGCCCATTCCGAGAAAGGTGGCTTCATTCGAAATTCGTCCGGCGCCGCCGCCGACGATCCTGTACCTACTCCCCCGACTCGTTCGCTCCTTTTCTCTCTCTCGCTCTTTCCCCCCGCGGCTTGTAAGGGAAAAAAAGGAAGGCCGAGACAAGTGGCGGGCCTCTGCGCCAAAAGAGGAGCACATGAGCCTCCTCCTTAGCACTATCCCACTTCGGCCTCTACCCTCCTTCACCCTCCCATTTCGGGGGAGAGGGAGAGAAAAAAACAGCGGATACGAAAGCGATGCAAGGTCGTATTTCATAGGCTCGGTTCGTTCACGGTTCTGCTCCTCTACGTGCCAGTCTCTCTCTCTCTCTCTCTCTCTCTCTCTCTCTCTATCTCTCTCTCTTCTCGACCTCGAGGCCATCGGCGTTTTACTCGATCTCTTCTCTCGTCTCCTTGCATAGCAGCTCTCGAAGCTCTTCTTCCCTCCCTCTTTCTCTACATATGCTCTCGACTCATCGTTTATAACCTCTTTCTCTGTCTGTCGCGCGATCGGCTTATTTCTCGGTATCGGAAACAATGGGGACACACTAGCCGCACCTTATAGCCACTTGTTTCTTGCCTCTTTCTCTTTCGTCTCCAATTGTTACGCGCCACTTTTCCAACGTTGCATCCGTTGCCAGAGCGGCCCAGCTCATGCGCTCAGACTTTTCTTCCAGAATGGGAAAATTCATTCCCCCCCCCTTTCATCCACCCCTTCGACCTCGGCGAATGTTGTTCTTTCTCAGACGCGCGCCGCTGCTCGAATGTGAACAAAGATAAGCATTTGGGGGGAAAAAACGAATTGGAAAATAGTTGGACAAAAATAGCCGAGGACACGGCAAACCAAATAGATATTTTCCAGATCTTCTCAGAAGTGGCAAGAGTATGTCTGTTTGTCCGTGTGTACCTGAGATGAAGCGAGACAGGGCACACACACGCACGCACGCGAGATCCATGTAGATATACTCATTTCTCGCAGCGCTGTGTTGGAGTCGGATGGATTCGTCGAAGGGCAATCGACCTCCCTCCCCTCCGCCGCGTATACGTATGTATCCCCGCGCGCGATCCTCCCTGTTTGTGTATCAAACGGCCCGAGAGAGATCACCTATCGGGCCAACTTGTTTCTTCTCTCGGGCCTTTTGTCAATTAGGGACTTCCGCTGACTCTGGGGGCCCCCAGACGCATTTTTCGGCCTCCCTTTCTTTCCTCCCCTGTGCCTGCTAAGCTCGAAGGTATATTAGAAGAAGCGGTAGCTTCAATGTTTGGAAAAGCATAAAGCGTGCGAACAAGAGTGAGTGAGAGAGAGAGAGAGAGAGAGATGGGCGGGCGCCACGGGAAAGAAAAGCGTGAAAATCCGTGAGATCCGTTCCCTTTTTTTCTCGGATACCTTTTTCTTCTGGGTACGATCATCCACCTGAAAGGTAGAGAGAGAAAAAACGAAAGAGGGAGAGAGAGGTAACGGTATCGGCTTACAGGTGCTTAAACACACACCTCTCGGAACCTCGTGCTTAAACCAAACGAGTCAATTTTTCGAACGGAAACAAGTGCTTATAATACTCTTGTAAGAAAAGAAGAAGACGAAGAAGAAGAAACGTATCAAATTCCATAAGGCGCATAATAATTGCGAGCCTTTCCGGCGCGTACAGCGCCACTCTCCGCGTCTGAATCTTTATAGCTGGAGGGGGCGGGGTGGGGGAAGAAGGGGGTGGAATCTTGAATCCTGTCCGAACTCATTCACCGGGCGAATCTCGCAGTCACGCAAAGTGGCGGCGGCGGCTGTTTTGAAAGAAAGGCGCGAAAGCCAGCGCGGAGAAGAAGAGGAGCCAAGACAAGAGAGTGCGGCGCCAAAGGAGAGAAAGAGAGGCAGAGAGAGGAGCAGATCAGCGTGGCAAGACGCGCGGAATTGACCCTTCGGGCGAGGCGAGGCCTTAAATTTGCGGTAATGACGCGTGCCAGCCTCCGATCGCTCCGCCGGCACCGGCCAAATTTCATTCGCTTCCCTCCACACCCCACTACTCTTTACGCTCCTGCCCACCTTTCTCTCTCTTTTTCTTCCATCCCGCGGGCTGTCCTTTTTTCGGCTCTATTATTAATGACATTGATTATACGCGCGAGGGAGAAGGAACGCGATCTTTCCTCCCTCGGCGGGGCTCTTTTTGGCGCGCGCGCGCGCCCGCATCAGTGACACAACCCGTTCATTAACTCGACGTGATAAATCGTCGAGTCATCTCGTATGTATATCGCCGCGTCTTTGATTTGCAATAAAAAAATTCGCGGATACCCGGTTCGATCCTGCATCCGTTCACCTCCCCTCCTCGACAGCCTCTTTTTTTTTCAAATTTTTCCTATTTCATTTAGTTTTTCCTTTGAAAATCGAACACTCGGAAGAGAAATGAAAAAAAATGAAACATTAAAATCTCGTAGCTTGTCGAGCCGGAACGTTTTAATTATATACGCAAAAGAAACCCGTGGGCCCTGCTGTTATATTGATTTTAATCAGGCGCCGAAACGCAAACGTGAATATCTATCAGGATTCGTTATCACTCGAAAAAATCTTCAAAATAAGCATCGGCAAGGTCACAAACAACAACCCACCCAAGCGAAGCATCGGAAAAAAGAAGAAAAAAACAGCAGAGTGAGAGGAAGAGACGGCAGAAGGGAGGACGGAAAATAAAACGAGCCTCCTCCTGCTCCCCCCTCTCGGCGTGTGTCGCAGAGAGATCTCGCGCGGTGGGCCGCGATAGAGGAGGGAGTGCAGTCAATAAACTCGATTAATTTATGCGCGAAGAAAAAAGGAGCCGGAGCAGCGCCCAGCGGGTATGTAGAAAGAGTGTCCCCAGGTACAGAGAGCGGCAGCATCCAAGAGTCTCGGGAAGATCGGAGGCGGGGTGGTGTGGTGCTGGTGGGGGCCGAGGTGGGAGGGGTGTGCGAAAAAAATTCTAGCGGACCAATCTCGAGAGCGTGGACGACTGCTGTGCTCGGGCCCAGCAGTTAATACCTCCTCGGGGCGCAGCGAGAGAAGCCGCTTGCGCGCCACAAACGTTTGCTCGCGGTCCCGCCGCGTGTGTGGGTAGACGACGAAGAAGAGGAGAGAGGGATACCGGGGACAAGGGGAGGGAGAGCGAGTGAACGAACGAGCGAAGAGTAGGGTGGTTCTCACCCTCTCGCAGCGGCGGCGGCGACGCCAGCGTGCGGAGGCTGTGTCGGTGGCCCGATTCTTGGAAGGACCTCATTTGTTGCTCGCTGCTATATATCTCTGGGCCTGTTCGCCTCGTTCCCCTCCTCCTTCTCCTCCGTCCTTCCTCTTCTCCCTCTCTCTCCCTCATTTTTTCTCTCCCTGTCTTTCTCTCTGTCTTTCCCTTTCCGCGGCGTGTGTTGTTATTGCTGCTGCTGTTGCTGCTTCGAGCGGGAGCAAGGCCCAAAGGAGCGTGTGGCATACTTTGACTGTACGAGAAAGAGAGACGAAACTCTCTGCACGCATGTATGTGTGTGCGAGGGCAAAAGAGAGTATATAGAAGTATATAGTCTGGTGCTCGTACAACGCCGGCTACAAAGTGGAAACCGGCGGAGGAGGACAGAAAGTAGTCGAAAACGCGAGCTTTTTTTATACTTGCGCAGCAAAGCTACAAAGTAGATAGTCGACTAAGGTAAGGGTGGAAGAGGAGGCGCTTTTGGCGCTTGTAGTTAGGTCGAGGTGGAGAAGGAAGACGCTGCCGCGCCCTCGGGACACAGTCGGAGAAGGAGGACGAGCGAGAGAGAGTAAATAGAGGTGAGATAATTGCGCGGCGACGTGTCAGTTGAGAGCACGTTATTGCGAGCTGCGCCGAGGCTACGAGTAATGGCGCGCCAAATTGACTGCTGATTCGTTCGCGTCTCTAGGCAACTGCATTTCAAGCTAGGACGACTGCTCTGCTATGGCCCTGCTCTCTACAGCCGCAACGTGGCTTTTTGCAATCCTTTGACGATTACCTCGAGTATTTGTTTATGCCTCTGACTAAGATGAAATGCTTGTTTTTTAGTTTGTAATAAATTTTGGAAGGCTTAATTAATCGTTGGCTAGATTGTTTATGCAGATGAGGAAAAAAAATGTGTAAAGAGAAACTGTAAACGGTGGGTGGATCGATAGAAATTCTGGATAATTTGAAATGTTTATTTATTGGAGAAAGATCATTGGCTCCCAAGTAGGTCCCCGATGGAACATACTTGCGAAAATAATAATTGAGAAACGCAAACAAGGAATAAGTTAGTCACGCGCACTTGGTTATTTTACCAGGAAAACAAACGAGCAAACATTTGTAAATTCCATTTCCGAGTACACGCATCATCGACAGCTTCCTACGCGCTCCATTCACAAAGTAAAATTCATTCTTTATCTCGCGTTTCAGCACGAGTGAAAAAAAAAGTAGGAAAAAAAATCAGTCGTTCGAAGAAAAAGTAGGGAGGAGGCGGCGGCGGAGGAGGAAAAAAGCTCATTCGAAAAAGTGGCGCAGCGACTGAAAAACGAGCAAATAAAGAGGAAGGAAATACAAGGAGCGAGGAGGGGAGGTGTACCGGAGGGGAAGGGATGGTAAAAAAAAGAGTAGAGCCGAGCGCAAAGAAAAGAAGGAAAAAAAGAAAGGAAGAAGGAGAAGGATGAAGAGAGGGAGGAGGAAAAGAACGCGAGCAGTGGAGATAAACGAAGGAGAGAAGTAAAGGAGCAGTGGAGAGGACAAGAGGGAGCAGACGAGGGACCAAGGGAGGGAGGATCCCGTAGGTGTGCGCCCGGCGCGCCGTTCCCGCGCAAGCGTCGCGCCTTCACGGGATACTTTATGTGCGTGAAACGCGTGGGACACCGTATATCGCGCGCGCGCTTTCTGCCGCCACCGCCGAGAGAGGAGGTGTGCTGCAGCGCTAGCGAAGTATGGAGGGGGAAAAAAGGAGTCAAGCCGGTCGTCGTATAGTCGTCGTAGTCGTCGTCGTCGCCGCGGACTCTTTGAATTTCTGAAATTCGAGGCGTGAGAACGTCTCCTCTCCCTCCCCGCCTTCTTGCCCGCTCGCGGCCGCTGGCCGATAATGCCGCGAGCGGCGCCGAGATAAAGGTCTCGAGATGACGAAGAGGAGGGAGGGAGAAGTGCCGGATTTCTCTGGCGCATGCGCCGTTATGGCGATGGACCGATGGGGGAATACGCGAGCTCGAGGATTTTCGGTAAGGACGGGCTGGTGAGCGGCATGCTTTTGTGGTATTTTGACTTTTTTTGGGGATATGGCTTTTTTCAGATTAGTTGTGGACTCTGCGCAGCCTTATCGATGACGAATTGTTTGTTTCGGTTCTTTATTTTTTTGGAACTTATCTACCTTGTACTTTAAGCTTGTTGCAATTTTGGAAGATAATCCGTTGTAGATGAGCAATGTTGGGTAAGGTTAGGGACACTATTTATGATTTTCTTCAAGTTTAAAAAAATGCACAAGTGCAGGGTATACTTGTATACAAACAATGTTTTCTGGTTGTAAATGATGAGATGCGTGCTAGTTTGTATTGGAATTTCAACGAGCATCGGTGCGTTTACGATAAGTTGATAGAGTTATCTAAAGTATGTGAACTGCTTGTATTACTACTGAAATTATTAAAAACATACGTATTTGTAAGAATACAAGAAAATTTTATAAAAGGTAAGGAGAATGCCACTGGCATGGAAAATAACGACTACTAAAAGTGCGGAAGACAAAAGGAGAAGGAGGAGTTGGAAGAGACAGGAGTAGAGTGGATAAGTAACGAGACAAGTAGGCGTGCGTAAACAGCCTACCACGCACATACGGGGTATTTCGCGAAACTACACTCCCGAAGCGTAGAGTATATGTACAGAGTGGGAGAGAGACACCGTATAGAAGATGAGAAGCAAGAAGGGAGCAAGAGGGACAACGTTAGAGAACGACGGATCGAGAAAGGCTCGCAGGAGGCCGTGGACGTAGAGGAGAGGCGAGAGGAGAACAGGAGGAGGCTGACCCCCCTCGTGCGCCCGAATAGGGGGGTAAAGGCAAAAAGGAAGGAGAAACGGCGCATCGTCGTCGTCGTCGACTGCGGCGGCACCGGCTACGAAGTCGGCGCGCGAAGGAGTCTGCGAAAGAGAAAGATGGAGAAAGCGTATAGGGCCCATGGCCCGGTATGTATGGGGCCGGCGGTTGCAGAGAGAGGCAGCGGCGAAGCAGCAGAAGAGGGGAAAGAGGTGGAGGGGGAGGACTGGGCGCGATTCAAAGAACTGGGAGCAGCGAGGTAAACAAAATATTTCTGCTCGTCTCTCGGTGCGGAGCTCGCGCGCACACATGGGACCCGGGGCCCCTTTCTCACTCCCTCCCCACCATCGCCATTCCCTCTCATACTTCTTCCAGCATCTTTCCTCTCTCGCTAGTGGCCGCGTGTGGGCCTTGCTGCGAAAACGAACGGGAGAGAAAGAGAGGAACGACGGTATGTAACAAGAATGAAGAGAGAAAGAGAGAGAGAAAGAGAGTAAGGAGAGAGGGGGGAGAGGTATTTGGTGGCGCCGCTTGGCGGCGGCAGAGAGAGAAAGAGAGAAGAGGCCGTGAGAGGGGAGAGAATCCTAAAGACGAGAGTCAGAGGCAAAGGGCCTCGGATGGGGCCCAACCGGTGGAGGTGGTGGGGGAACGAGCGCGAGAGGAGAACAAGCGCCTAGCGAACGAGAAGTCTTCGGAGTTGGAGAGAGGGAGAGTGTAGTAGTGGGGCTGCTGGAATGCGGCCGTAGTCCCGCTGTATAATGCGTCGCTCGGTGCTTGCCCGGTACTTGTGTATTTATCTGGAACAGCTTCAGAGAAGCCCATGGTTCCGAACAGCAGAGAGAAAGAGAGTGAGGTCTGCTTGAAGTAGAGATCGGGAAAGATGTGAAGTTTGAGAAGAAATTTCTAGGCGGGGAGACGCACATGGCAGTTGGATCTATGGGATGAGGAAAGGGAGAGGAAAATTTTGAGAAATAATAAAACCTTAGGGGTCCAAGGACGTCAAAGGAATGCGAGAAAAAAAATTTAATGGAAGGTGTGGATATATAAACGTATATATCGCAGCGGAGAAATGAAGAAACGCTATCTCTAGTGCGGGGATTAACAGGAGTCTGGAATTTTTTCGGACGAATGTCGAAAATGTAGGGAACGAGGAAGCGGACTTTGAAAAAAGTGAGCAAAGGGTGGGGAGCGGAGACTGGAACGAAGAAAATTTGAGAAATGCGTCGCGTAGGAGAAAGAGAGAGAGAGAAACAGACTGCGGAAGAAGATCTTGCGTCGCGAGAAGCAGAGAGCCACAGAGGAGAAAGTGAGAGGAAAATATGAATGGAGAAAAGGACGAGGGCATTTATGAACGGTGGTGAGGAGGCGCGGAGGGGGCAGGCATCGTCGGCGAGGATGAAAAGTCGCGCGAGGAAAGAGAGAGAGAGAGAGAGAGAGAGAGAGAGAGAGAGAGAGAGCAGCGAAGGAATTCCGCGAGAGTCGTTGGCAGAGGAAGCGTGCGCGGTTAGGGAGGGAAGCAGGAGGCCTCGAGGAGAGAGAGAGCCAATGACCAAGCAAGGTGTGTCCGCTAAAGCTGCTGTGGCAAAAAGCAAGGGGCCTGCTCTGTTGATGCTGCTGTAGCAGGCTCCCTTTAGCCCGATCTCTCGGTCCAACTCTCCGTGCACTTCTCCGAGGATCTTGCTCCCCCCCTCCTCTACACGGCTGCCACTATTATCGTCACCACTACTACTACTTCTACCACACACTTGCGGATGCTGCAGGAGGGAGTTAGTCGCGACGATTGCGCCGCGCGAGTAAATTAACCGACTCGACGATGACAAAGTCCCCGCAGCCTCTATCTCGCTCTCTCGTTTTGCCCCGCGCTCCTTTTTGGATTCCGCAAATGCCTCGTCGCGAAGACGCTGAGAATGCTAAATTGCAAACCTGCGGATTCGAGTGCCTTTTAATATTTAGCACACGTAGTTTATCAGATGATTTGAAAGTTTAACCCTTTCGTTAACTGTTTATACGAGCGTTAAATTATGATAAGATTGAAAATAGGCCACTCTGAATTTTATTTTTAAAAAATGGTGCTGCTTAATAATTATAATAATTTCATGACCTTTAAAGTATCGGTAGCAACCTACCTCTGAAACTCATCATACACGAAAACTTAACACTTATTAACAAGCAAGCCATTCCATTTTTTCCAAAATATTAAAAATTCAAAATAACCTATAAACAATTAAAAAAATAACAAAAAATTAACAAGTCGATTTCTAGAAAAACGCAAGCAGTAAAACAATCCATTGGTGAACACGTCTGGGCGCTCCCGATTGCTCTGAGCCCAGCAAAGTAAGTTCGAACTATGTAGCAAGAGCATCAGGAACCAAACCGCATCCTCCTGCTCCTCCTCTTGCTTCTCCACCACAGAGCAGCAGGAGCAGGAGCAGAGGCAGGAGTAGCAGAAGGAGCAGCCGCAGCAGCGTCTTCTCCTCCTTCTTCTCGTCTCGAGCATCTCGAGACCTCTTCTTCTTCCCTCTTCTTCCTTCAAATTCCTCAGCAGGTTCCACGCTCACCCGCGGAACGCTAGAGAGCGAGGAACTCGCTCCTTTTTCCCTCTCGAGCCTTCCTCCTTCCCTCCCTCGTTCCGTTCCACTCGGTCCCTCTCACTTTGCGCTCCGGCTGCTGCTCGCGTGACTCCACTATTTGCCGTGCGTCTTACGGAAAGCGCGGGGGGGTGCACCGCGCGCGCGCGCGCGAGAGAGAGAGAGAGAGAGAGAGAGAGAGAGAGAGAGAGAGAGAGAGAGAGAGAAAGAGGGAGTAAGAGAGAGCGAGAGAGCATGCCGCGGTGGGTGACGTCCTTTCCGTATCTGCTCCCCCGCTCGTCCTCCGCCGCCACACTCTACTCTTCTTCCTCCATCTCCCCGCTACGGCTCGATTCTCCTCCGCGGCTCTTTTTCCTCAGACCGCCGCCTCCTCCTCCTCCTTCTTACCCCACCCCCTGCAGCACACGGCTCTCTCTCTCAGTGCTGTTCAGGCAACCTCTCTACCTGGAATGGCCGCGAGCTCCCGCGCGCGGCACGTGAGAGAATGTCGTCGACACGAGCTGCGCCCCCGGTTCTCGCGACTCTCCTGCGCGCCTATACCCCAAGGCTCCAACAGTATACACTCGGCCCCCCCTCCCCTTGCTACCTACGACGTCCTGAATAAGAATGAAAATCAAGGATGGTAATAGCGAGTCTACCTGGCCATATCCTGCGCTACCGGCTGATTGGGATACGCGGAAATCTTGATAGGATGATTTAGCGATCTCTCGAAGCCGTCATACTCGTACGGCGATCGGTGTCCAAAAAAAAAGTTGCGCGCACGAGACTTCTTTCTCCCTCTCGTCTCTGTGACATTCTACTCATGCGCCCCGCTCTCGTTCAACGTAGGCAGATGGACTTTACCTGCGGAGGAGCGATATTCGTCCGTGTCCCGGGAACGTTTCAATTAATTAAAACGAGAGACGCTCGGCATTCCCCAGCGGTTTAAGGCTCTCTCCTCGGCTATTTAGCCGAACGCACGGATGCTTGCGGGCTCCAAGAAATTTTGGAGTATACACAGAGAAGAGCACAGCCTCCAAAGCGCCGCGTGACAACGTGATTGGCGAGCCAATCGCGGTTGCGCACCACAGCCATGCACTTCCCTCCCGCTCTCACTGTGGCATCTCCGACATGTGGATAGCACGCCATTGCTCTCCTTATCGATTAGCGGAATTGATAAGCCAACATGTCCAAGAGTGCCATTAGGTATCTCGGGCACTAAATAATCTCAAGTGTATATGCCGGCAACGACGAAAATTAGGCGCCTTCGAGTGTATAAGCATCCTCTCGAGGTGCCGGATTTCTCGTACTAGGAAGACGACAGATACGCACTAGATTAAGTGAGCAAGAGCGGATGACGCGCTGAAGTAGAGGGTTGCCGATGAGAGGGCAGGAGGAGGGATAGAGGCGTCGTATACAAGTGCGCGAGAGAGCAAGCGCTCGGCAAAGAAAGTGGTGAGAGAGGAGAGAGTCCTCTCTTCCCACCATCTCCGGAGGCCGCAGCTCGCTCGCGCGTCTCTATCTCGCGCTTACGGCGAGCTGCACACACACACACACGCGCGCGCGCGTACTAGCCGGGAAAATAGGTACAGGCGTTTGTATATGTAGCGCTAGTTGTGCCGGTAATAGGTGATGAGGGGGAAGCCGAGGCCAGCGCGCATTGCTCGGCAGGCAATCCGGCCTGGGCTAGAGCAAGAGGTGTCGTCGCGGACCAGGGCTCCTTGTGTGCCGCCGAGCCCCGTCAGTGTCGATAAGCCGCTGATACCAGCCCGGGAAATGGCGGCTGTTTAGCTGAACGCTTGTTCGGTGCTGTAGCTTATACATAGAGAGAGAGAGAGCAGTGTGAGTGCGCGTATGCCAAGGTGGAGAAGGGGCGGACGGTCTACGGCTAGATGCGAATGTGGCTAAGGCGTGTGTGTACGCGTACGGAGAGTGAGAGAAGCCGTGGAAAAGCCGCGCGTGTGGATTGATACGGAGTATGGAGGATGAAGAGCGCATAGAGAAAGAGAGGGGGGAAGTGACGAGGGGAGGGGGGAAAGCGCGGAACTGCCGGAAGAACTGGAGTGGCGCGGCGCCGTGGGAACCCCGGGAAAATACTTCCATACGGCGTCCACGTCATACAGACCTTCCTCTCTCTTTCTCTCTCTTTCGCGGCTCACCGTTTTTTCCTCAACCTCTTCTCGCGTGCGCGCCGGTTCCCATTCTATTAGTGCGCACTTGCACGTGCAGTGGGAAAATCTCCGTATGATCGGACGAGGGGGGAGGGCAACTATACACAAGACAACGGCTACACGACGACGCCACTACCATAATTCGAAATTTTCAAAACTTTGCTTTTATTATTTGGTATCGTTGAAGGATATATGGTTTGGCGATAAAAGCGAACTTCTATTGCGGATACGGGATCGTTAAGTATAGATTTGCCGATGATAAAGGAGTGTTAATTAGTTTCTACGAGAAGAACAAACGCCGCGGGGGGCAATGACATTTCGGAGCGATATCAGGATAAGGAATCAACCGCAGACACGCACGCGGGGCCCCACACTTACATGAAACTTCGTGAAGTCGAAGCCACGACAGATAAAAACAGATCAACGCCTCCGCGAGAACCAAGTTCGAAATATGTACACTCACACACACACACACACACGCAGCAGGCTGAGGCTACTCGTACACATCGGACTGTTTTTTTTTCCTTTTTCTTTATGCCCGTTGAGCTGCCGCCACACGCGGTTATCTTCATAGCAAGAGAGGGAGAGCGGCGCGTCTTTCTTGACGCTCACATTTCATTCGGCCGGACCACACGCGAACAGCGCCGCGAGACGAGAGAAAGATGAGAAAGAACGGAGCGCGTTTCGCCTTACCCCTCTGCTTCCCTCTCCCCCCTTCTCTTCCATTGGTATGGCGCTCGTAACGACGCAGTTCAATGCGAGGGAGAGAGAGAGAGAGAGAGAGAGAGAGAGAGAGAGAGAACTGTCGACGCTGTTACGTCATTAATTTCATTGCTAGTGTATTGGAAATATTGAGTGTGGCTTGGTTCTTTGTTTCAGAAATAGTAATGGCTAGCTGAACGTCCTTGTCGCGCTATAGAAATACGTTTGGCGTTATTTATTGAACCGTGAATCAACTAAGAAAATATAAACGTGTACACTCGCCGATATTATTATTATTCGGAGAACTTTAAATTTGTCGTACGTCGAGAGTGTAAATAGGATAAATCATTCGATAAGGGGCTTTAATTATTTTGCATACGTGAGAATTACACGGAATCGGGTATAAAACGGGCAACGGAAGGAGATTAATAAAAGTCGAAGGGATGAGGGTTAAGGGGTTGGGGGAAGGAAGGGAAGTGCGAGGAGAGGAAGCATATAAAGAGCGCGGGTATGTTCCTTGGCGCCATATAGTCGTCGGACCGTCCGGGAATCCCAGCGAGGAATTCTCGTGGGCGCGAGCGCGCTTCTCTCTCGCGAGCGAGCCGCGCGCGACCGATAAGAGCGGAAGTGACGCAGCAGTCGCGCACCGAGAGAGCCGCTTATGTACGAATGAACGAGAGAGAAAGAGCGTGCAGGGGGCAGATACGGAGAAGACGGGGCCAACGGGGCTCCAAAAACACGCAACTTCTTCGAGCACAGCTCCCGAGGAGAAAGAAGAGACGGCGGCCAAGAGCGAGAGAGGGAGAGAGAAGAATGTAGAAAACGAGATCGGAGCAAGAGAGAAAGAGATGAAGCTAGCGGGAATGAGAAAATGCACTCCCAAGCCAGCGAGAGAGAGAGAAAGAGAGAGAGAGAGAGAGAGAGAGAGAGAGCGAGCGTTCGTGCGGGAGAAGGGAGGGAAAAAGAGAGACGGGGAGAGAGGACACAGTTAGAAGTGTGTGTGCGAGGGTGTGTCCATGTGTTTCTCTTGAGCCTCTATGTGTGCACGTATTTCTGTTTGTGTGCAAGAACGAGAAAGCGAGTAGGTAAGAAAGAGACAGAAGGACGCAGAGAGAGCGCGGTCCAGATGAAAGAAGCCCAAGGGAGGTCGCTGGCCTTCCAGGAACCCTTATAAACTTGGACCTGATCTCTCTCTCTCTCTCTCTCTCTCTCTCTCTCTCTCTCTCTCTTTCCCTCTCTCCTGCTCTTTCTCTGTCTTTTTCCTCTTTACCCATCTCCTCCTCTTCCTCCCCCACCTCCTTTCCTCTTTCTCTCCCGCTGCCCCCTTTTTTTCGCATTTCTCTCCTTCCCTTATCCCTTCTCTCCGCTCGTCGCTCTCCGTTTTTCGCTTCTTCCTTCTTTCTTACCGACATCCACTCAAATAATCCCCTAACTCGAACGCCCTCGCACATGTTTACACCCGAGAGCTCTCCCGCTGCTTGTACACATACGTATGCATCTTTTGCCCCTCCAAACTCGCGCAGCCACCAAAAAATTCTACCCTATGCATAACCTCCAAATCTGCCTCATCCTTCTGTTTAGCTTTATACTATTCCAAGTTGATTTTCGAGCTCTCTCTCCTCTGCCATATATTTTTTCTCGCCTTTACGTATTTGCCTGATATTTTTCTCAAACTCCTATTTCCCGCCGAGTATACACACACAGGGGCAACCGCGCACGAGTGCGAGAAAGAGAGAGAGAAGCAACGAGGTAATGCGCAGAGAAAGAGATGGAGAAAGAGAGAGAGAGGCGCGAGTAAGCTCTGAAAACCGGGCGCCCGCGTTCTACGTCGCGCCCGCTCTCGCTCTTGCCTTAAACATCGCGTGGGAAGATAGCGTCGGCGACGTTCACTCGGAAAGGCGCCTCGGCCTCACTTCTGTATATCCACTCGCTCCCTCGCGCTCTCTCTCGTTCTCCTTCTCGCGTGTGCGCGTAAACATACGTATACATATACGTATACGAACGAATGGCCGGACGACGGACAGTATCGCGTGTACCGCGAAGCCGCCGCAAGACGGAGCAAGTGCGCCCGAAAGTATCGATCGCGTATTACTTATGAGAATTGACTTTGGCGTGATGAGCTGGGACGATCATTTTTTTTTAGTTTGACTGGGCAAGGACTGGAGACCTACATTATTAAGGTTTCGAGGCTAATTGTAAGCTTGATGTGGAATTTGCGCTGATTAGTGGAAATCTTTACAGATCGGTGGGCAACTCATTCAATTTTAAGTCTCTTTAGCTGATGTTAGGTTATTTATAGGTTTGATTATTACATTAAATTTGACTATTTTTTGTTTCTTTCAATCGGCGTTCATACGCTTCTTTGGAAACCAAGTTTAGCTCAATCGTGTTGTAGTTCATTATTGCAACTTTCCAGACAAATATCCTGATCAGAATCTCGATCTTAAAAAAAAGAACGAAGCAAGCAAGTTTTCTAAAGCTGTACGAACTTCAAGAGTCAACCTCACAAAAAATCTTCAAAACATCGCTCACACGGACTTCTTCTATCTCGACTACATCCTGCTCGATAAATCTGATAAACAGAAAAGGAAAAATAAACAAACTTATCGGAAAAGCGCGCAAAGAGGCCGATAGCTGCAGCGCGTCCAACGTACGCTCGCAGATCCGAGAGCGAAACCGAAATGGTCCGCCCGTTAGCCAGTCGCTAAGCACTTCTTCAAAACACTCGCATAAAAGCGAACGAGCGATTAAGCGTATGAAGAGGCGAGAGTCGGGGGAAGGGGGAGAAGGCCCTCGCAGGCGCGTGTGCCCAGCAAGCCGCAAGTAAAGTAATCACACGGCGAAAATTGCTTGACGCGTAGAGAGTGAGAGAGAGAGAGAGAGAGAGAATGAACGAGTGGAAGTGGGGGCGCGCAGAGAGTAGTCTCGGCGATGCGCACGGCCACTTGGCCGCTCGATTGTCCAGACACGCCTCCGGGGCAAAATGAAATTTGATTTTGCCCGGGCAATTTCGCGCCCAAATCAAGGGCCGCCGCCAGGCCGTGCAGCGGCTAATCTCGTTAAAGGCCTTTCTCTCTCTCTCTCGCTCTTTCTTTCTCTCGGTGTATCGGCCGCCGCGGCAGTCGTCTCCTCCGCCTTTTCTTTCGCGCGCCTCGTTTTTTCCGCTCTCGGCCGTTCACACTCGCCGCCCCGGGCTATATACGCACGCCGGACGTGCGCGACTACCTAATCGAGTCGCCCGAGCCGAAGGAAATGTACTGTCGAGCTGGCCCTACAGCGCGTAGGCTGGACCGTCCAAAGCCGATTGCTATTACAGGAATGTTTATAGTATACGAATGCTCGGTATATTACTAATATTTTACATTACATAAGCATTTCAACAATGTGTCACCGTCGAAGAATTGTGCAGCAATATATTTTGTATTAATAACCGAAATCTGAAATACACTCAATGGTTGACTCGTAATTTAGTATTTGAAACGTATTCAGATTGAGCAATAGGGGTAGGTGTATGTATATACGCGCCAACCCACCTACACCCACGGAGACACACACACGCACACACACACACACACATGCAGAGAGAGAGAGAGAGAGGTCGGTTCAAGGGCGGATCAGCGATTCAAATTATCCGGGCGGCCTCTTACGCACACAGCGAGAAATACATTCAATCGGGCCGGATAATGCAATCGACGAGCGAGCCCGTTTTGAATGGAATCATTATTAGATTCATGAAAATCGAGCGGATGGCAAGGGGCGAAGGAGGCGGCGGCGTGGGGAGGGAGAGAAAAGGCACCGAGGCGCGGAAGCGTGAAGATATGGAAATTGAGAGCGGCACGTCGCTTGCGTCTTGGAAAGTGAGCGCTCTCTGGCGAGAGGAAGAGGGGGATGGGAGGAGGGAAGAACTCGGAGCGAGCGCCACCGGCGAAATCAGCAAGTCAGATAGCAGATGTGACGCCGCGGCGCCACGGCATCTCTCTTTCTCTCTCTTGGGCCCGCCATTGATACGCTCGACGTCGTCGTAAAAGTTATCACGGCTCTTTTCTTAACCCTTACCTTCCGGCTGCGATCTGTTGCCGATTAGTCGACTCTCCGGCACGGTACGGAAAGTATAGTTGCTCGTTATGACTCGCCGAGCTTTATTTCAAACGACTCCTCTTCAACTCTATCCTATTATTCATTTTGCATTTATTTTACTCTTTTGTTTTGAATAATAAAACTGAGCTAACGTTGAGAACAAATTATAGCGACTATTCAAGAATAAACGCTAAATATTAAGGTTGACCACTTAGTCCAGAGGTCTGAGATAAAGAGGGCTAGGGGGAAAGGGCAGAGGAGCGAGGTCAAGATTAAGGCGCGCGACGTTGAGGGAGTAGAGAATCGCGAGCGAATTTGCCTCAATGCCGGATGTTTACGATCTGCCACTTGACCGCATGAAGACCGGTTATGCCGCGAACGAGCGAGAGAGAGGGACGGAGAAAGCTCCTCCGGTGCAAGTGCCCGTGACGGGGTCGTGCGCAGTATAGTGGCCGATTGTAGGGCGCTACACTCTTGAACGGAAAAAGCCGGAAAGCGGCGTTAGTTAACAAGAGCACCCAATACATCATCGTTACATTTTTATCGTAAACAGACGTATTTAACACAACTATTAGCTTAAACCTGACTGATTACCTTACGGCAAATCAAATTAAAACTCTCCAAATTAAAATTCTCCGTAGTAGCAGTAGGAGTAGGTTTAATGAAAAAAGGTTCATTAGCCAAGCTCGCACGTATACACCTACGCGATGTTTTTCATCCTCGTAAAGCCCTCTGTGCCTCCTTCT
Source organism: Anagyrus pseudococci (assembly GCA_030522585.1). Lineage (NCBI taxonomy): Eukaryota > Metazoa > Arthropoda > Insecta > Hymenoptera > Encyrtidae > Anagyrus > Anagyrus pseudococci. The sequence continues at coordinate 64,662 of JAPYYQ010000547.1, read as the reverse complement.
CGCGCAAACAACACTCTCGCAGCTTGACGTCATATCAATTTTACGTCAGGCCTAGCACAATACGAGCAAAAGGGACGAGGGGGAGCGGGGGAATTGTTCGGGAAAATCAATTAGGCGCGGCAGAGAGAGAGAGAGAGCGTATATATACGGAGCCAAGTCGCCGCTAAGTAAGACGTCGCACCGTCGCTCCAGACTCTCTCTCTCTCTCTCTCTCTCTCTCTCTCTCTCTCTCTCTCTCTCTCTCTTCGATGGCGCAGCATTGTTCTCTCGTGCGCACTTTCATCCCTCTGACTTAGACTGAGAAACCACCTGTGCCCTTCCCATCTCCTTTTCCACGTGGATATAATCTCTCTTTGCGACTTTACGCACGCGTGAAAGTTTGCTATTAACTGTTCGCTATGATAAAAGTGATCAGTCACGTATAGCAAGTGTAATAGTTTTGTTTGAGGCGTTTAGATCTATTTGAATAACCAAGAGAAGCTACATTAATTTTATCAAAAAACTTAAACAGCTAATCAATCTCGATAATAATGTCCATCAGCCAGAGAACAAAGTCAAACGTGAAAATACGTAAATTGCAAAGCAAAGGTGTTGTCACTTGTTCGCGCGAAGAGGCCTCTAAACCTTCTCGAACACTCGTACGCGAGAGGCCAACGGCCGCTTTGGAGCGCGCATAATTCAATACGCCAAGAGAGTGAGCGAGAGAGAAGGACGGCGAGACGACGGGTGCAGAAGGGAGCCGAGAGCGTTGGCATGACATGTGGTAGGCGCGCGGGGGTTCACGTTTGCCCCGATCTTAGGGAAGGGGGGTCAGGAGGTGCGTAAGTTTTCGGAACGATGCAGCAGCGAGGTGCGGGCAGAAAACAACTGGCGAACCGATAGTGCCTCCGTGATGCCTCTCTCCGCCCCCAGAAGTCCACCTCCCCTGTTTTTGCTCTTAACTCTCGTCCTCTTTAGGAGCAAAGCCAGCCTTTTTTTTATTATTTTTCTTCCTACGAGCGTAAGGCGACACTTTGGGAGGGCAGCTGCTGGGCTGCAGAAAGAGCGAGAGAAGAGGTGAACGCGGACTGTATAGCATACAGCAAAGTGAGCGCGAGCAGGTTTTTTTTTAATTTTGTGTCGTTTTACTTTCCGCGAGTCATTATTCATTGTCGAGGAGTTGATGAAAATTATAGGGGCTGATTGGACGGTTATGCCGCCGGGGGGTGATGTGCTGTGTGACACGGTGTACGACTATTGTTACGGGGAAGCATGACAAAGGGCTTTTCGGAGTTTCTGTTGACTAATTATTACGAATTTGTCGTTTGCCAGGGAATAATTATGTAGATGCGTTTGAGTGTTGTTATCTTGTACTTTTACAAACAATTTGCAAACAAAACAAATATCTTGCTTTTTTAAGGTATACTAAATTTTTTATAAATGTAGCATAAAAGTTTATTTTCAACGAATTTTCGTTGTTCCGTCTTTCTCTATATTTACTCTCCATTTTTCCGAAAAAAGGGAAAGCCACAGTCATGCCCTGTTGCTTCGCAAGGGCGAGCAAAGCAAGGAAAAAAAAAGTGATGACCTTCCAGGGTCGTGGGATTTGCCGATAGGGTATAATTTGGTACAGTACGTGCACACGTTGAGGGCCATTGGAAGCGCGTGTGTTGTCGTCGGGTTAATGGAATTATAATTAAAGCTCGGGTTAGAGCTGTTCGGTATCGAGCAACCCTCGGCTCGACCCATCAACGCTGCGCGCAACCCCACATTAATTCTTCGGTTTACCCGCACTAGGAGGCAGCAACAAAAGGAGGAGGAGCAGCCGCATACGCACCTACCTTGTTCACGTCACGACTACCCCGAAGACAATTCGTGTGAATTTGCCTCGTAATGATTGGACTATAAGTTCGGAAAACAAAGTTTTCCCTTTCGATCTATATCCGTTGTAGTTCGAATCAATCACATCAACCACACAGGCACATAGACACGACTACTACTTTTCCTATCAAAAACTATGCAGTTCCTGCGAACTACGCGTATGCGTATAGGGGTAGAGTTGAGGAACAAAAAAGAAGAATTATCCCAGTCACGTGCGCATAGTGGAGTCTTCTGCCCGGCTTGCGAAGCTGGCTAAGTCTTGTGCGAGGGGGAAGAGAAAAATTACGCGGGACGCGCGAGCGGAATATGGGAGGTGGCTGACTGCGGTAATGAGGAGATCAGAGAGTGGGAGAGAGGAGGCTGCGCGCGCGCCCAGCCCTGATTTTCGCCAAGAGACGAGCAGCGACACGGGGCTAATTGCCCGAGCTTGGCAATCCGAACACGCCTTGAGGATGGCCTTTTAGGCCGGCGGCGGTCCTTCTATTACAAGGCATTTCGTTTCGCCTCCTTCCTATCTCTCCCTCTTTTTTTTTAACCCTCCGGCAATTACTTTAATGCAAGTTCGCTGAATTTTAATTGCAGCTTATTGGGCAAGTGGCTCGTTAGGCAACTGATACTACCCCCGCTGCCGGAGAGCTTTACGGCATCGCTTCTAATTCGATGTAATCGTTGTTGAAAGCCCGCGTTTACCGATATGACACGTGACATATACGTTTGCACTTTAGCCAATTTTTATTTCAAATTTTTCGGACGACGAGCACACACTTAGTCCAACGCGAGCCTCGAAAAGCTAACATCAGCACTTAATCAGATTCATCTGGCACTGGATCAAAATCAGACGCAAAAAGAAGGGAAGCTATGACAAAAAAAGAACAGAAGCGAGTTAAAAAAAAAGAAGAAGAAGAAGCTAGGTTCGTTGGCCGGGCGTGAAATGCCGGCGAAGAATTGCCGCTCTGCGCGGCGCGAACTAATTTACTTTCGCACTTTTCACGGGTTTGCCATCAATCTTGATTAAGCCTCTCCCCCCGACCTTATGCTCCCCCGCTGCTGCTCCTCCTCCTCCCGCCGCAGCTCCCATTCTTTTTCTTTTTTCCTCGCACGTCGCTTCTACTCGTCTTTTTGCTTTCTTTTGGGAGTGCCACGCGGAGTTCATGCAGGGGTGTATCATCGCGGAGTATATATTTTCATTACTCTTAGAACGGGGATAACGTGCTGCATGTGGGCGTGGATGTGCGCGAGCCCCGTTGTACATCTTATTTCTTCTTCTTTGTTTCGTTCCTTTTTTTTTTGCTCCTGCGATCTAAGCAAAATTTCGCTAGAGAATACGCGTCGCGGTCGGCAAAGTTGATGGCTTTGACAAAGCCGTTGTTTTTATCACGATTAGATTGCTTTTATCGTTCTCTTTTTCATTTTTTTCTTTTTTCAAAATGACGATCAAATAATAATACAGAAGAAAGCTTTCAAAACTTTAAACAAACTTGAATTATCAAACTATCGCTTAAAGTTACGAAATAAATAAGTATATACCCACAACAATTAAAGTCAAATATTATTGAGATTGAAAAAAAAATCATTAAATCAGCTACTGCTGCTGCAGTATCAGCAAAAACGCAATGGTACGCGCTATCGAGCGCAATCACTAAATGCCCGGCGCTCTCATCGGGCGAGAGAGGCTATCGACTCCTCCTCGAAGATGCGCTAATTTGAAAGCAACGAAATTGGCTTACCAAACCGGACGGAAAAAGAGGAGCTGAAAAATCCGCTTAAACGGATCGCGGACCGCGTGTGTGCCACATGCAAGAGGAGAGAGAGAAAGAGAACACGAGCAGCAGAGCGTAGCCGCCGGGCCGTGCCAAGATTATCGATCCGCAAGCACAATGCACATCTCTCTAGGACTACTGGCCTCACGGTTGGCGGCCGCCAGAGGGGAAGGGGGAGCTCTATTTTCGAAGCGGATGAACTGATTTTCTCAATTGGCCGCTGGATTATTTAGAGAGAACTGTTGGTCGCTGCCCCCCCCCCCACCCTCACCCTTCCCTTCGCCGTCCTTCTCTCTTTCTCTTGCTGTATAATTTAGGGGCCGAAAATTCGGCTAGACTATCACAACAAGTCAGTCTATGGGTTGGAACTCGAGCTTAGAGATTGTGGGGATTAAAGTTGGGATAAAAAAAAATTGAATTTGTCTTACCGTGTGTGGGCTGGCTAATGGTCTACTTGAACTTGCGAGAGAAATGAAGGTATTGTTGGGATATCGATTTGTTATTATTCACTCACCTGTAACAGAAAAGATTTATGGCTTTAGGCTTATTTTTTAGACACACGATGTATTTATATTGAGAACTTTTTTTATTTAAATATACATCAAGATTATAAAATAAACTTTGTATTCATAATTAAAAATAGAATAAAAAAAATAATTGCCATGAGAATAAGATGGTTAAAGGTTATTGAATAATATACATAATTAATAGAATTCATCTACGCCAAGTGTTAAGATAATGCTTTTAACGCCCGTGATTGCGAATACCATTAAATTCTTCTAATGATCTTGATTGAATTTAATGCCGCTTTCGTATAATCAAGAATAACAAAGCAGTTACAGTAAATTAAAGTGTGTTAAGCCAAGTGAAAATTTGATATTTACCGATACATGAAGAGATAAGCTTGTATACAGCCTGTCATTACGATAGATTTCAAATTATTGTAACAAGGTTTGAAATTTTTATTTATGATTACGGAGCGATACGAAGGGAAACACGACGTGGATCAGGCAATTCTGGCTACTTATCAATTATTTATGTAAGTTGCTCTACTACTTGGAAAGTGTACAAGTACATTTTCAACTAACAATAATTATACCTCATCAGTTATTGCAAAAGAGGGCAATTAAAATTTCAGAATTCCATGTAAAATACTTGTTTCTAAAACATTTACGTGGTCCTGACCTTCGTAAAAAAATAACTTTTTGAGTTTCCTCCGAAACAGAAAAAGAAAACCTATCAATCAAGCCAAATAGTCCTCGAAAGCCAAGTCAATATTTCAGTTGAATCGACAAATACGAGGCGCAATTTGAAATTTACTTTCGACACGCAAGTTCCAACTTGAATGTTGGGAGTTGAACGTTTGCGATTGTACACACGACGTAAACAACAATGCCCGCTCCGCAGCTTCATATGTACATACATTTCGACTGTCCCGAACTTCCGAATAAGTTCCATATCCTATCGATGTACACCCCGTCATTGCAATGATAAAACTTGTCAACCTCGCATATTTATCACGTCCAACTGTCTTGTTTGAATATTAGTTCGATTACCCCATTTAAAAAATCTTTAACCACTTGGATACTTTGTGATTTATAAAAAAAACAACTATAGTACGTTATCACAGAATAACCAAGCAGTAATTTCTGTAAAATTCTCATTTTTGCCTACCTCTCTCACATGGAGCCAGAGATTCAGCCATCTCGGGAACGCCGGAGAAGAGGAGGGAGTAGTGTGCTTGCAGACGTATTCGTGACCCGCCGAGAGTAGCATCGAGCGTGTGCGCGAGCGAGCGAGCGAGAGAGAGATTGCGCCCTATCGGTGTGGCGCACGTGTTGGAGTAAGGCAAAGTCCGCGCGCGGTCCAAAGTCCAGGCTCTCTCGCTCTCGGCCGCTCCGGAATATATTCGTCGATCTTGACGAATGGCAGCTTCGCCATCTTCTCCTTCTTTTTTTTTCCAAACCGATCGTTTCTTGCTCGTCTGCTCCGCAAACTGACGAATAGGCTCGATCTGCACTCGGGTGTTGTTCCGCGCATTTTTCACACGGCTTTTCTTGGGGCCAGCTTGATTCTCGTATAGAGACGATTGTCAGGCCTAACAATGATGCGCTCAATCTCCGTTTTTTTTCTCTTGAACAATTCAATTGTGCGATCGAGTGCGCGCGCACACATACACACTCGTCGTGGGAAGAAAATCGATTTCCCGAAATAGCCGATGAGAATAAAAGGAGTTATCGGAAAAGCCTCTCCCCCCTGCACACGCAGCTAAGTGCGAGTCTTCTTAAAGCACATCACTTAACGATAATCACTCGACTCCTCTGAAAAGGCTTACAGCATTGCGATTCTCTTCCACGAATCGTCTCTTCTCTCTATGATCTTGAGTCACTTCGCAGTGTCACTCGCGCACACATTTCCCAAACAGACGAAAGAGAGAGACAATCACACACAGAGCCATGAATATTGCGCAAGCTGTCGGGAAAAACGGCGCAGAGACAGAACTGCACGCGTAAAAGCTCTAAAGCGCGCAGCGTAGCACGTAAGGGAGGGAGAGAGAGAGGAGAGGCTCTCCTCCTCTCTACCCCGCGAAACTGCGCAAATGTATGTAGGCTGCTCGTGTTCGCGGCGTTGTCATCCGCGACGTCAGCGTCGTAGTCGTCACGGAAAATACAGAGCGCTTGGCTTGCTGTCACGCGGCTAGCAGTAGTAGCAGCAACGTCGTCGATATTCCCCTGGCTCTGCTACTGATCGCCTGCTCCGCTAAGCTTGACGTTATTACGCATACACAACACAGCCGAGAGAGAGAGAGAGAGAGAGAGAGAGAGAGAGAGAGAAAGAGAGAGAGAGAGAGAGAGAGAGAGAGAGAGAGAGAGAGAGAGAGAGAGAGAGAGAGAGCTATACGGACGAGTGCGCGTGTGCTTGCATAGATACAGTCGTACACAGGTCTTTAGCGTGTAGAAGCCGCTTACGGCGCCAGGCTGTCGTCGTGCCGCCTCTATCTATCTACAGCTATGCCAGCTGAATCCGCACGCCTACCACCACTGTCCGTTTTTCCCTCCTACTCGCTTCTCCGCGCGTCACTGGCTCTCCTCTCCGCTTGCCCTCCCCGCTGCAGCGGCGTGTGCTTTTCTCCTCGCGCATAATGCGCGGAAAATAATCCTCCGAGCCAGCCGAAGCGGCGTAGGCACTCTCTGCTGCTGCTGCTTCGCGCGTATTGGAAAACACTGAACGCCCCAATCAGCCGGACGCCGAGGCGGCTTCTCTCTTTTGCAATCCGGGCCAGTTAAATCGAGCACTCGCTGCAGCGGCTACTCCGATTTTCGAGGAGGACGATCGCGCGGGCGTAGAGAGACACACACACGGACATCGACTTGACACAAAGGATAGACGTACTGTTGGAGGTTGAAAGAGCCTCTCGAGCCGACTGGTATATCGGGCCTCACCGGCGGCGATTTCACGACTCGAGCGCCAGCGTCCACTGCACACCTCCTACTCTCCGGTCCGCCCCCACCCGCGTTTACACGTTTGACTCTCTCTCTCTCTCTCTCTCTCTCTCGCGGCTTGGCTTTTGCTTGGCGAATACGCTTACGGCGGCTGTACTTTCTCCCTGGCGACGCGCTGCAATCGCGTGTGGGAAAAACAGAAGTCTTTGAATTGCCAGGCCCAAAAGGGTTACAACGGCCCAGCAGAAACCGAGCGAGCTCGTTAAAGTTCTAATTACGATTTTGCGTTGACTTTGATAATTTTTAAGCGGCTTTGAAAGGTTTTGGAAAATTTTCTGGGTTGATTTTACAGAGGGCGACGACAGGTCAGACGGGGGGTGACGTAGCTCTTTGCGTCATAGAGGGTTTGTTAGCAGCGAACCGCTATGTGGTCCGGTTACCAGACGCGGAGCCTGGGTGGCCGCGACTCGTAGAAAGCGAATCCGAGAGCGAAAAAGAGAGAGGCCAAATAGCGACGGAAATTAATTGGAGCAACGGTCGAGTGACGAGTGAGAGAGAAAGATGATTTCGGAGACGAGAGAGCTTGATGGGAAGATGTTGGTTTTGTTCTGTACCTCAATTTATATGCTGCTGACGCGGTATGACGTTTGTTTAATGGTCCTCAAAGTTTGTTTTTTAAAAGGAAATAGATTAAAAATTTGAACATGAATTCAAAGAATATTCCAATTAATAAAAACAAATGTAAGCATAGATTTTTTGTTTATTCAAACTTTCTATAAATTTAGTTTATCATAGCACGATCGAAGACATCAAATTTATCGATTCGGTAGAAAACAAATATGCCTGCACGTGCATCAGACTTGAGCAAAGAATATAAACGAGGAAAGGTATATCTAAGCAAGAAAGTAGAGTATAAATCACAGCGAAACAAGCGGAAGACGTGAATCGAGCTAAACCAAAGAGGATGTGGGCGAGGGAGTATAACTACCAATAGTCCTGTTGCGCGTTCAATGTAACCCTGCGACTCTGTTTCGCCTGTTTCAGAAAATCAGGCCAAAGTTAATAATTTTGTTATAAAAGAAAGTAATCGAACAAACTGATGTCGCACCATACTCGACTTATTCTACTTAAACATCGAATTTTTCTACTCTATACTTCTTCAGCATTTCCAGAGCCGCTTCGGTATAAATAAAAGGCTCATTGAAGAAGCAGCGAGAACAAACAAGCAATAACTTTGAGTAAGAGTAATCATTAATCACCGTAAACTTGCTATTCCTTGGCAAGTGTATAAGCTCGGGCGGAGGAGGTGGTTCGCTCTCTCGTAAACCACCATCCGTCAACCCCGCGCAATCGCCAGCCGTTGCAATTCCCGCAAAAAAAAATCAAAAGAAATGGCCCACAGCTAGCACCGCGGCGAAGGAGAGAAAAAGACTCCGCGGCTGTGGGTTGAAAGAAATTGCGCAACATCGGCTAAGACCGCCCGGAGAACGCACGTGGCGAGAGCGACTCGCGCGCGTCACCGATCGTTCGCGATTCCCGAAACTCGCCCCCCCCCCTCCTCTCCCACCCTCGCGGCTCTTTTTCTCAGGACTGCGCTCGGCACGCCGGAAAATTACGCGAAAACACAGGCCGAGAGCGAGCCGTGAGCACAGGCTGATTAGCGCGCGGGAACTAGATATACTATACGAAACGGAGGCGCGCGTGCACATCTCTGTCGCGATCACGTGATATCGGGGGCCGAGTGACGTGGCTGTGACAAGCGGACTCACGTGCAGTACGAGCAAGAGGAGGAGGAGGATGCATCGTAGTCGGGAGCGTCAGCGACGACGACACCTACGCGTGCGCGCCTCCATCCCCTTCACCCCCTGCTCTCTTCGCTCAGCAGCGCCGCCGCTATTTTTTCTGCCTCGCTTATTCGCGCTAAAGCGATAATTTCCGCGAGTGCGCTTTTTCAGCGCGTATATGTACCGAGAGAGAGGAGCTCGAGTCGACCGATCGGAATGCGAGCTTTTTCACGACACTCATATCCTCCCTCCTCCCCCACACCCTATCGATGCGTTTTTTTTCTTTCGGCTTTGCTTTATTTGTCAACAAAGTGCAAGTGGAAAAGTTGATCGGCTGATCGACGAGAACTTTAATAGTCGCGAGTAAAATTAAGATTTAGTTTCCGGCCGTCGAGACGAATTTAATTAATAATAATAACAACAGGAGAGTGGACGTCTATGCTAATATTAACATGCGGGAAAAAACATTAATGAAGTGTTAGGTAAATATAATATATAAGCCAATGAGACATTAGATTATTGCAAATTTCATATCGCTTTAAGCTCGTGTAGACAGGGGGAGAGGAAAAAAGGACCACAGCGCGACACGGCGATATAACGCTGATAAAATATTTGCTCGTCCCGTACTTAGCGTCGCGTGTACAAATGCAGAGGACAGAGTCGGCACAGCGTGTGTATAGTAGTAGGCGTGCGTTTATCGGCTTGCCTTCTCTCGATTGCTTTCCGATTTGCCGGTTACTCTCGTGACTAATGTTTTCGGCTGCCCGGCCCGATGTACTTTACACTGCGCTTGATAGGCGCCGGGGCCGATTTCGTGAAAATAAACACGTAATCGTCGATATAAGCATCGACGCAGCGTACATAAATCCTTACGGCCGTTCGTTGGAGTCAATTCGTATCGACGCACATCGGTTTTACCTTATCGTTATGTACGGGAATGCGCTCCCTCCTCCTCTTTTTCTGTTTATTCAAGTTTCAATGAAAAAAAATTGGTCTGCTGCTGGAATTTGATTATCTTCTATCGATGCAGACGACAATTTTTTGTTTATTGTAATGAAGGCTATCAGTACCAATTGTAAATATATTCAATATTTACAATAATTGTTTTTTCAATGGGATTTATATCTATATTTAACAAATTTGAACGTTTTAGCGCAAAAAATTTTATTTCCAACTGCTCGCTAGAGGTAGTGCATAATTTTCGTCAATTTAATTGCTCTGACGTAAAAGACGGCATAAAGATACCGCTGCAATTCATGAACCGTAATTATCATTATTATACAAAGCGCGTCATGGTAATGAAAAAAAAAGGTGCACGCGTATCAACCAAACGTGACTGCGTTTTATGATTTTTGAAAGAGCCACAGAAAATATAAAGCCCCTAAAGCTTTTTAATTGCTTTGTCAAAAAATAAAGTTTTCATCGGCTATTAGTATTTTTAATTCAATCTTTTTTTTTTCAAATTTATTTAGCCGACACACTGTTGATCATATTTCGGCAGGTCTCCGTACTCTCGTAGAATGAATCAGCTGACAAATATTGGACCTGAAGCGATGACCTGCAAAACCCATGTGTTGCAGTAGTGCCCCATTTGGATCTACAACTCTGATTTTACATTTCATTCGTTTAAAATTTTACGATGCACATAGAGCTTCCGGCATACGTATAAAATTCCAATGAAATAAAGAGGGAAAGAAGCATTGAAATGAAAGCGTTAAAACGGCGACGTACGAAGTGCGCGCAAATCGACGTCATAAACGGGATTGCGAGGGCACACGAGTGTGTGCAGTCACGCTATCTGTTGATCCCGCGATACGATCGTCCATATTTCATTAATGCTCCGAAGAGGCGCTCGGCTTTTTATTAATTGCTTTAAAAGGCGCGCGCTTCATTCACAGATTCTCACGTTCGACGGAACAAACAAAAGTGCCGGGGAGGAAAAAAAACGTGAACGAGCTAATCGAGATAAGCGACCGAGGGTCACTACGTTGCGGTTTGAGCACTGCCGCATACGCAGCGGTTTGGCACAAGGCGAGAAAGAGAGAGCCGCCGCCTCTCGACATTCACCTCAGCGCCGGCGCGTATATAATAGGGCGTCGGAAAAATTGGCCGGCGTCTTTGACCCGAGGGGTATGCGAAGCGCCGCGCGCACTCGGGCAAAAGGGAGCTGTGGCCAGAGAGAGAGAGAGAGAGAGAGAGAGAGAGAGAGAGAGAGAGAGAGAGAGAGAGAGAGAGAGGAATTCAGATCGGCGGCGGCCAGGTGCTGCTATTTAAATCGAGAGAGAGTCGCCCTCCTCTTCGGCGCCTGAGTGTGCTGCGACTCGTCCTAGACTACCTCGTCGTCGGGGCGCGTCGTTGTTGCCTACTCGCGACCGAAAGTCGCGACAATACGCCGGGATACGCGCGAGCCAAGATTTTCGCAATTAGAACGGCCTGGCGTCGTCATCGTCGTCGGCGTCGGTGAGTTTAACGAAGAAACGGCTCGTTTTTTCACGTTAATTTCTGTAAGATTGGAGTTTCGTAAAAAATATTCGATTAGTATTTTAGTCAAGCAAATTTTTTATCCTACGAGAAGTAGAAAAAAAAATCGAAAAGAATATGAGACAGCCTAGTCAATAACAGAGGCGAAAGCTCACGAGGAGGAAAAGCTCAGCTTACGCATTCATTCGTCTATAACTTCTTGAGGGTAAATTGGTTTCGGTTGTACCTGAACTACACCTCGACGAGGAGTAGTGCATATCCCTCTCTCGGAAGTGAGTAGGGGTTCGGATTGGGCGAAGGTGGGAATTATCAATTAGAATTAATTACCAATTAAGCAGAGGCGTGGCGGCACAACTCGAGCGCGCTAGGATATATCTGAGAGCTCGTGCTTTGCTGTATCTCTCTCTCTTTCTCTATGGAGTTTGCGCTTGTCGGAGCCCAGTGGAGAAATGTGCTTCCGAGCTCGCTCGGGCGAACGCTGCTCATCGGCAAGTTTCAAAAGTTGGACTACGGAGCGACGCTTGCTGCTTTCGCGCAAGCTCTATAACGAGAGAAATTGACGTGCTCCGGAATAGCGGGCCTAAAACGCTGGATTACTCGACGATTTTCATTGTGACGAGTTGAGAGTTGGGTCCTACTGCGACGTCAACGGGTTAGTGAGAATAACAACTTGTTGGTTTTATTAACTGGAACGATTTAAAAAATCGTCTGCAGAATTACTCGGATTATTACAAAGTCACTTGGATCACGTTGCCTTGTAGGAAAAAACATTCTACGAGCGAGTACTCCCTCGGCCATAAACACTAGCGCAACTTTCGCCATGTTACCCACGCAACTATCGCAGAGCCGAGCGACAGATAAGAGCCTGATAAGCGGACTATTACCCGAACCGACTACGTCAATCCCCGCTATCTCTCGCTCCATCCCCATATTTTTTCGCATCGTGTGCAGCGTTGCGAATCACCTCGAGACGAGTGAAAAAAATAATATACGCATTCGATTTGGGAAAATGAACAAACATTCGAGAATGACGAACGATGAATCATCTCTACTTAGCTAGTACGTACTCGCCTACACTGATAAGTGTACATTACAAAGCGTTTCGTCTGCGAGGATTTGTGTTGGTTTCGCAGTGATTAGCAGTTAAAAATCGATAGCGGAAAATCATTAATTGAAGAAAGAAAAAAAAGAATTTGCAAGTAAAATTCAAAGGGCACACGTATGATCGGCAATGCCACGGAAAATCAAGCCTTTCATCGTCGCCTTCCATAAATGCAACACGAGAGAGAGGGAGAGCGTAAAAGCGGGGGCACCAGCTGCGCGCGCGAATTGTTAGCCGATGAATGGGAGAAGGCACGCGCGAGCGCAGCCCACGATTCGCTTGACGAGAATGACACCGTAGAATGTGCCGTCGCCAGCTCTTTCTCTCTTATTCACGCCTCTTCATAGTGATGAGAAAGCGCCGAGCAAGTGGAGTCGATCGATCAATAAAGCTACTTTTGCCGCTTGAATTTAGGCGTCAGTTGCATAACGCCAGCTTACACATGTGTCTACAAATCGCTACTTGAATTTGACCGATTTTGTCATTTTGAGATATAATGACCAATTGCTTAGAAAGAATGCAGACTTGCGCCATCGCTTGTTTATTTTCTAACGGTGAGAATAAAATAAACACTGCTGATGCAGCATACAGAGAAAATGTCGTGAAAATTACATCAGCGTAAATTTATTACTCAAAACAAACGTAAACAGTAAAAAAAAGCAGATTCGCCAATTTAACGGTTATGTAGTTTTTGCAAAATTTATTAACAACAGTTTAAAAGGGAGAAAACGATCGGCGGGTAATTAGCCGAAGTTAAAACGAAAAATAACCTAAACCGCATCCAATTAATCAAGAGTAAAACAGGCCGTAAGACGTTAATGATTTATTGATCCTCGGCTGAAATACCGTGACAGAGCGATATAGTATAGTATACACATACATATATACACATACGCAAGCGCTCACGATCATTATCCGGCAAAAGTGCAACGCAACACCTTAGCAGCAGCAGCAGCAGCAGCAGCAGACGAGGCGTACTTACAGTGCACTATTAACGGCACGCGCTGCGGCAGGTCCGAGAGTTCCGCGAAAAAATTCCGGAAGACCAGCGTCATCGCGTACTCGAGAAAGAGAGAGAGAAATTTTCGCGTTTCATATTCATCGGAGCGGTTATAGGTCGTTAACAGCCTGGGCTGACGTGGTGAATCAAGCAGATATAAAGTCATCGAGGACGGCTATACCTCTCATCGGGCACGCTGATTTTTAGCGACTGCTTCCTCTGCTCCCCCCGGCCCTCCCGATACGATTGCAATCGAAGTGTATTTGGATCAAAGCTCGGGGGCCGCTGATTATCGATCGTGGAATGTCGTGAATTATCGATTACCGCGAGATACTCTACTATTTTTCCACATTCCTCCGGCGATAAGCAGTGTAATATCGGCGCAAGCATTATCAGATAGGCGATATCGTTACAATGTCGATCCAAGTGATAGCCGATGTATGCAGGACAAACGTGAAATCTTGCGCCGGTTAACGATATCGAGCACGAGATATTGGCTTTAAGTACAAGCGACGTATACAGAGAGCGAGCGGTAGCTGTAGGAAAACCGAGCGAAATGATTTCGTCCAATCCGTACAGCCGCCGAGGGAAAGAGAGACGTTCAATTCGTCTGGTTTGCCATCCTGCAATTTCAGATCAATTCGTAGCCCGTCTGGTTCGCACATTAGCTCTCTATGTCGTGCACCGGCGTAAATGTACACTCCTCGTTCCCCAGAGCCACAAGTGAATCAGTGTCAAAGCGCCTGACGCTGGCCATAAGCCGACATGATTCACGTCGTCTCTCGAGATCATCGCGGAAGATGCTGCTGACGAGCGAGCCGGAGGAAGAGAGAGAGAGAGAGAGAGAGAGAGAGAGAGAGAGAGAGAGAGAGAGAGAGAGAGAAGTAGTGCGTCGCGCAGGGTATAGATGTAAAAAAGGCACACGGGAGGTAGTAGCGCAAATAGGTCTTTTCTCATCGTGATTCATCGGCGGTCCTCCAGCTACGGTCCTACAACGTTCAACGTCGTCTGGCAGACAGAGAGGAGGGGAGGGGGAGTAGTAGAGACACGATTTCGCTCGGTTCCCAGACACGCGCGCGCAGGCCGCAAGATCAAAAGTCCCGCGAGTAGGCCTATATAATCGGGGCCGATGATCGCACTCTGCTCCGGGCGCATCGTCGTAACGGCCACGAGAGCGAGAGAGAGGGCCGATAAGCGGAGCGCGTCGTTGCGAGGTCGCTCTCACGGCGAGATAGAGAGGACACGGCGTGCGGGGACGATTCTCTTGGCGCCGCTGATTAATTCGCTTGGCGGTGATAAAATTCAGAGATCGACAGACGCCGCCGCCACCGCCGCTGCTCTTGCTCTTTCGGACGGAATATATCCCTCTCCTCCCTGGCCCGATTCGTTTCTCTTTATACTGTGGCGATCTCGATCGCACGCCGGTACGGACGATGTGCGCAAGTCGGGGCGAACGATGTAGAAAGAGAGAAAGAGAGAGTGGGGCGAGAGGGAGTGAAAAAGAAGAACTGCGGACTAGTGCGGGTATTTATAGCGGTTACACATTGTTGTTAAAAGAGGATGCGTGTCTGTGCCTTTGTTCGTGCGCCTGCGGATCATCTGGTGCGCGGGGCACAATCGGTTCGCCGTCTGATAGCCGATATATGACTTTTGGCATTTTTTTTATTCTCCTCTTGATTGACGAGTTTTCTTTTGCTTTGAGCTATTTACGCTCGATGTAGCGGCTTTATTTATAAACAATTTTATTGTTTCGATCGCTGTTTGTTTAGTTTGTCTTTTTATAAAACCGAGCTCGCGTCAAAATAAAAATTATCGTAAATATTTTTGTGGCCTACGTTTCTAATAATATTGCGCGTTCGAATTATTTAAAAATTCGAATTTGAAAAATATATTCCGTTGACAAAGTTTTCAGACAATAAAAGTTCGAGAGCTGAAAAGTGATCTAATCTCTCACGGACTTTTTATTTCTCACAATTCTTTATCGCTCTTGCGTGTTATCGCGACATTGGACCTTGGCAGGCTAACGTAGTAAACTACATATATGTGTGACAAAGCCGCACCATTCATCAATGGTCAAGGCAACGCTGAATATCATTAAATTTCGTTATAACATAAATAAAAAAATAAATAAATAATCGACAAAAAACAACCACCAGCCAATCGAGTCACCAACGTCTCTCTACGCCAACGCTATAACCAACTTCCCGTCAAAACAAAACCAATTTTCCCCCACTTTGTTCTTCCGGCGCCAATAGACTTTGGAAGAAAAGCCAATTGCACGTGGCCAGCTACACGTTTCGTTTGTTCGATAACAATTTCGAAAGCAAATAATCGAAGCAGCAGCAGCAGTAGGAGGAGGAGGAGGAGGAGGTCATTCGCAGCAGCGGGAGCAATAGGCATTGCATCGTCTCACTCCAAAAAGCCGCCGCGTCGTGTCGTATCAATAACGAAAACCGAGTCGGAATCGAAAAACAAGCGTGCCGGCCGCGCAGCAGCTTGTATCCGCGTGTCCTCGCGATAACGAATTCATTCAGAAAGAGCAAGCGAGAGAGAGAGAGAGAGATAGTCGTGCTGGCGCGTCTACGTCGTACACGGACGTTATCGAGAGCCCTACGCGCACGACACACACGCCGCGAGCTCACGCACGATGCGTGCGCGCATAAATGTAAATAGAGTCTATATCGACAGAGTGAGCGAGAGAGAAAGAGACCGGACGCTCCGTAGACTCGAGCGCTCCGCTCTCGCGATCGTGAGAGCTATACTTGGACACTCGCTTGATCGTTCTTCTTCTCTTTTGTCTCCTCTGCCCGGAGAAGCGATTCTTATTGCTTTCCTGTACGGCGCCAAAAAGAGCTCGTGTAGGCTAGGTGCTATACCGAGAAACGACGAGAAAAAAAAAGGAGAGAGAGCTTTCGGACGATGCAATAGCGCCCGGATGTTGCGAGGATTTCGTCATTCCTCCGATCACCGCGACGACGGCGACGGCGTTATTGCGTTATCTCGTTGCGGTTTTTGCGCCGGCAGTTCACGCCGAGAGATCTAACGTCCCGAGACACAGGCGCACTATAGCACCAGTCCCTCCTCGGACGAAGTTTACGCAAGGCATCATTGCCGCTTGCTACGTGTACGTATAAGAAACGCGCGAGTTTTATAAATTTTCTATTTTCATCGGCATTGGCAAAGTCTAAAAGAACATGGCCAGCCCCATCCAGGCGCGAAACAGCTTGAAAAAGCAGATGGAGAGCAAGCGCTCCTAGATAATGCCGCAGCCATTCTAGCCAGCACCAAGAGCTTTCTCTCGCTCTCCTTTCAAATCCTCCCCCGCGCTTATCCCTCGCCTTCGACTTTTTCCCTAACACGCAAGCCACGTATAGAGCTTGGAAAAACCAACGGGCGCTATCTTGACCGAGAGCGATGTGGGAAGTGTAGCGCAAAAAAGGCCAGAGAAGCCCGGCAAGAGAGGGGGGGGGGGAGAAAGGCTCTTGCGCATGTGTGTCTCCGCCATCTATCAAAATTTCGCGAGAAGCCGCGCTACAAATAGAGGAAAAGAGAGAGAGAAAGAAGCTTCCGCACTCTTATCCCCTTCTTTATCTCGCGGCTTTTCCCAACGCACTAGCCATTAGCCGCACCATCGCCCTGCTGAATACCTGTCGGTTATCCTAAAGTTGTTTCCCTTTTTGTAACCTCTCTACAGTCGAAAACAAAACTTTAGAAAGTTAAACAAGAAAAATTAAAAAAGAAATAAATAATTTTTTAAAGTAAGCGTAATAAAGGTAGGCCGAGCAATATCAGCCGATAAAATACGTTCTCTATTCGCATCGTCGATACAATCATTCTTCGCTATCCCCACAGTATAGTCCAAGACTCTATCTCTCTCCCTCGCTCTCTCTCTGGCAGTACGTCTTATTTGTATTTCCGTCACTTCCGCGTGTACGCTTTTGGCCTTCACCCTTAAGCCAGGCCAAGCTATCTCGGGAAGGATAAAGGTGGGGGGGGGGAGGAGAGGAGAGGGAACAGGGGTTGAAGTAAGGGCGTTCGAGGGCTCTTTCCTGCCATTTTGCCTTCTCTATGGCAAAGAGGGAGAGAGCCAGAGGATGGAAAAATCGATACGAGGACGAAGGAGCTGGCTAAATGGAAAATGGGAGGGGGAAGATGCGCGCACGCACGTGAGGTCTGGGTGCCGAAAATTTTCGGCTTGCGAGACCCTACGGGGATCGATACGAGCCGGGCGTTTGATGAATGTTGAAAGTAAAATTGTAAAAGTAGAAAGAAAGTAAAATACTTTGTAAAAGACCAGCGAGAGCGGTTTTGGCTAAGAGATAACGGTCTCTTGACATTTTTAGTGTCAATTTGCAAGACTCCCTTAGAATATACGAAGAATATAAACAAACGAGTAATGTAACTGTCGAAAAATTCGAAATTCATTTAATTGATCGCTTCCGATCTTACTTCTCGTCGACGCACTTTTACCAGCAAAGTCGACATCGAAGCAATTCACAGTGTCAGTAGCTCAACATCGAGAAAAACGAAGGAACAAGAGAGTAGCGATAAAGAAAGGAACGGCAGGAGAGAAAGCACGGACAGGGTCGCGGCTCGATGCGTTGAGCCCGCGCGCTAACGGAGAGAGAGAGAGAGAATCGACGTGGGCGCGCCGCCCACGCACGCGTGTACGCACGCGCTGGCCGAAAAACGCGGGCGCACCCTCGGAGAGCCCTGTACGCTGTGTATGTAGGCCAGCTGTGCAAAGAACCGCTCGAGAGCCTGTTAGATTTTCCTCGGACGAAATCGGGCCTGGTGAAAAATTGGCCTCTTTGTTAATGTCCCTCTCCCCCCTGTTTCATCAACGTGTGTGACGCGGGCATTTGAAAGGGGTTCCACGCAGGGGTTATTGGCTGAAAAGATTGCGTGTGTGTGTCCAGCAACTGGATAAGTCTTTATCATTTCTTGTTTAGCTTTTTCCTTACGTTTATCGTCGTTTCGTTGCATGCGTATATGGGGACGATGTGTTGGACGATCGGCTACTGTATAATAAATTACACGTATTGGGACGGTGAAAAGTAAAACAAGGGTTAACGAGAGCGAGCGGTACAAAAGTCGAAAGCAAACAAAACGTTTGATATTGAGAATAAGTTGAAACATACCCAGAGAAGAAAAAGTGACGCACAGACACGGCGAGAGTAGAGCTTCCAAAAAAAAGCCGACTAATCGAGCCAACTTAGCTACGCTCAAACGTAAAACTTTCCGCGGCAAAACGAACAAGGTTCTCGCTAGGGTGAAAAAGCTGCTGCAAGAGAGAGGGAGAAATGAAGTTATCGAAAAATAAAATAAACCGGCCCCATCTGCGCGTCGGCCAGAGAAAGAGAGCAAGAGAGGAAACTCTTCGTCAGCGTCTTTCTCTCTCAACTTTCCCTCCCGCATGCAGGTCCTCTTCATATTATGAATAATGCACCGTGTCTCCGTCGTCTACATCGGAAAAAAGCGCCTGCTTCTCGCGGAGGATGAGAGAACGGCCCATGACAGGGAGAGAGGACGCATGTGCGGGCATTATGAAAATGTATCGGTTGGACGTCGTGGTTAAGGAATCATTCGAGAAGCTCCTCTGCGCCACGCGAGAAATGCGGGAGTGACTGGGGAGGAGAGTTCGGGTGGGCTGGTGTACGTACGCTACATTTTTATTTATTGAAAGCTCTCATCGCTGACGTAGACGCTTTCGTTCACCCTTAAATTTAAGGGATATTATAGATGTGTGCAGTGCTCAAGAATGGGATACTCTCTCTCGCTGCGGTGCAGGCTCCTTTCGCGTGCCAAGTGCGCGCGCGAGTTCGAGGATGTATCGCGCAAGGCCGGATGTGCTTTAATTGGCCGCGTGTCGTTAAGTTCGTATAAGTACACGCTTGCGCGGCCGCCTACGTACTCGGGATTGCAAACACGTGTCTCTCGCTTCAAATTAAACTGCATAAGCGGTATTCATTTGAATATTGCGCTCTTTTCTTTTTTTTTCTGGCAACATTCGCTTGCTTCCTGAGATCTTCTGGGTATCGCCCCTAAATGTTTCGACAAATCCATTTGTGTTTACCTCGAACTATAAAGTTTCATCAAGTGTTGTTAAGCGTTCGAGGTAATGAATATACACACACCTTATATTTTAAAGCCTTATTGTCCCATTAATCATCCTCGATGAGATGCGCGCAAACTCCGCGAATATCAGATGTATTGTTGTGACACACCGAAATCCAGCGTTGATATAAACCATTCGTGTTATAAATTACCCATCACCCTTTCCACGACCTGCAGCCGTGAAAACGGGCGTATCCAACAATGCCTTGGTAAAAGAGAAAAAAACCCTTAAAACCCTTGGCTAAATCATCTGTCTCTTCAAGTCTACGGAGTCAGACGGGAAGCATCTCCGCACCCAATTAGTCCCCGCTAATTTTCCACTCGATCAGTGACTCAAAAACGACAGTCGTAGACGAAAAAGGCGACTGTGGCAACATCCTCCTAAAATGACTAGTTCGACCTTGTAGCCACCTATACACTCGCGGCAGCGGCAGCAGCTTTCTTAGCTCCGAAAATCCGGGCAGAGCACGGAGAGGGCATAGAGCTCATTCGACGACGTGCACCTGGACCATCGCTGGAAGGGGGAGGAGGTGGCCGTACGAGCTCGCGCACACATGCACGTCCGGGGCGCTTTGGAATCCTTAAAATATATACCTGCGCAGGCAGGCATAGAGGGGAGCTCGCATCTGCTCTCCTCGACAAACGAGCCGCGTGCGCGTCGCGTGCCGCTCGTCTCTCCTTCTCTCTCTCTCGCCTGACGCGCTGCTTCCTCCATGGCGCGTGGCCCACGCCCGCCTGCAGCAGCGGCCCTCGGCTTTGCTTAATGACGATAATCGCGGCACGGGCCCGAGCGCGCCGCCCGATCATCTTTATTGCGATCTCGCAGACGGCTAAGCGGGCCCAGACTTTCTCCCTTCCTCTACCTCGCGCGCGCTCTGTCCTCTTTCTGTTCGGCCGCACTTGGGAGCTAAAGCGAGACAACGAGGAGTACGCGCTGAACGTCCAGGGCTATTTTGGGCCGCGGCGAGGCTATACTCCGCGGACACGTGTGGTGGGGCCCCCGCTAAAGCTCACAAAGAAAGACTGACACTTTGGGCTATTATTTCGTTATTAGCAGGCTCGAGGGAGTTGCTTGGATTTTCTTGTGCAAATTGTCTTTGATAAAGCTATAATATATGAATTAAAAACCTGTTAAATTCATGAGCGGAATCGTATAATGGCGTAATGAATTTCAAAGAGCCCGGGAAAAGAAGAAAAAGGTGGCGGCAATAAAAAGGAATAAGGAAAAAAGCTGTTGAAAGCACGTGCAGCGTATATAAGATATGGCACACACAGTTTGAATTGTATATACGTGGCCCAAGCTTATACGTATCTCCGAGGTTTCGGGAGTAGGGCGCAGGAAAGAGAGAAAGAGAGCAGGTGATGCGCGCGCGACTCTCGGTCTTTCTCCAGACCCTCGCCGCAGCTCCTCGACGGCCCATAAAGTACCTCGTGATTTTAGCCTCTATGGAAATGAGCATTACCGATATCTCTCCTTCCCTCTCACTCTCCCTCCGTCGAGGCTCGTTCAAATTTTGATTTCGACTGAAAAAACCCACCTGCTGTCCTTTTCTCCCCCCCCCTTCTCCTCGTTCTACGCTGCGGCAAGAGTCGCGTGCCGTCTCTGTATGTGTGTATACGTGCGCGTCTTAATTGCACGTAAAAGCCAGAAACAGACAGATATACGACTTGTAGCCGATGCCGGAATATTTAATGTAAAAGGCTTGATTTTTGGATTCCACAAAAGGGGAGGGAGGGGCAGATATAACGCGGCGTATATCGATGAGCGCGGTCTTTCACTTATGCTCGCTTCCTGCGGCCCAGAGCAGAGAGGAAGTGCAGCTCGGTGATTTTGTGCTTTCTCGCCCAGAGATTTTTGATTCGATAAAACGCGCCTCGAGAGCAGCAGCGCTGCGCCGGCTGTAAATTTTGCTTTATCGCTAAGTGGGTTTACGGAATATAAGGCGACACATCGCCTCGGCGCCCTTCAAATAATACGCCGCTGGTAACAACTTGGATACGGCCCTCGCGAAAGGATATGAAATAGCAACAGGTGATAGTCGATCTCCGCTAAATTTCGCGAAATTTGCGCCGGTGAAAAAAAAAAGAAAACGACAACGGACGCGCGCCATTAAATAGCGCCGGGCAAAAATCAATAGGTTGTAGCCGTTCATGCGGCAAACCAGAGCACTTTGAAATGAAGTCGAACAAGACGTTTTTCAGCCTTAACTCGTCATTATTGAAGCGTCAAAATTGCCAAAGGTGTACACCGATTGCGTATACCCTCGTTGCACCTTGGCCCCGAGCTTGCGTTACTCTTGGTATAAAAACAAAAAAAAATATACCCAAAGCCAAAAGGATCGAAAGAAGGAAAGAGGAAAGAAAAACCAACAAAGGCGTTCTTTGAATCGCAAACAACGAGAGAAGATCGCAATTTTCTGTGCGCTGCATACAATATTCCGCCCTCGCACCCCCAAAAACTCTGCGTGCCTCGACTGCGTTGTTTTTTTCCTCTCTCTCTCTCTCTCGCAAGCAATAGAAGCGAGGGCACAGAAAGGAAGCGCTGCTGCATATAACCGAGCTAAATAATAACGAGGAGAAAGGAAACAAATTTTGGAGAGACGGGGCTATGTGTATTGCGCCGAGGGAGAAAACGAGGGAGTGAACGGAGGAGGGAGGATGGGGGATGAACGATGGAAGAGAGAATACGAGGGGGTTGAGGTGATGGGGCGCCAAACGGAGCGCGGTAGCGGCGGCACGCGACAACGAAAAAGGGACGAAATAAAAAAAAGAGGAAAAATAAAAGGAACGAACGAACGAGAGAGAGAGAGAGCTGAGGAAGAGAAAAAAGCGGCGAGGAAAGAGAAAGAGAGAGAGAGAGAGAGAGAGAGAGAGAGAGAGAGAGAGAGAGAGAGAGAGAGAGCTTAAGCAGCAGCGCTGGCGACGGAGGCAGGGAGGGCCGGGGAAGAGGAAGGCAGGCAGCAGGTGATGCGCCAGGTGGAGTGCGCCAGGCGCGTGCGCCGCGTTTCTCTTCTCTCCTCGCTCGCGGCCCTCCACCTCCTCCTTTGGCTCTCCTTTTCTCTCCTCTCGTGGGCCCTCTGGTCGCCTACTTCTTCCGGTCACGTGCCCCCACACTCTCTCGTCGGCTGCTGCTGCTACTACTACCGCAAAGGAGAGAAAGAGAAAGAGAGAGAGGCCGCCCGCCCTCACTTATACGCGCAACTGCGCTTCATTATTCGTCCTCGCTCTTTCCTCTCTCGCCGCGGCGCCATGGGCCACCCTTTCTCTCTCCTTGGCCATGGCCATTTCTTTCCTCGAGAGCGAGCACATGTGTGCGTTGTAATGCGCCCCAGCCCCCCCTTCTGGGTTCTTCTCCGCACCCTCCCCTGGTCTCTTCTCTCTCGCCTTTCCTTTTTTTTGCTCTTCTTCCGAAGAAAGAGGGAGAGAGAGAAAGACGGCCACCACCATAAGCTCTCTCTCTCTCTCTCTCTCTCTCTCTCTCTCTCTCGCTAGCTGTATGACTTTGCATTTACGTAAATAACACGAGGCTTTATCGATAGCGATCTTATTATTGGCCCCGCCTGGCGTCTTTTACCCTCACCGTGTTCACCTTTAACTTCGTAAGAGGAAAAGAAGAAAAGAGGGAGAGGTAGAAAGGAGACTCTTTCCTTATTTTTTTTCCTCCTTTTTTTTATAAGAGAAGCAATTTTTACGATATAAACGAATATTTATGAGTTATTGAGATATAAAAATGTGTGTTCGGAGGAATAAACACGCGACGTGTTCACCCTGTCCTTGTCTCAAGGATTTCGAGCTTAGTGTTTTTTAGGATTGAATTTAAATTAATTCGAATCGATTCGCGATAGAATAGTAATGTGCCCAATTTAATCCAATCTTAAAATCTACGTCCTTATTTTCTGTTAGTTAAAGTCGATAAAAAACAAAGAACCCACGACCTGCAGGTTAGCCCAAAACCAAGGGACAATCAACAAAGTCACACCAGCGGCCAGAATTGAAAATGAAACTATAAGATTCTGTTATTCATCGAGCTACGATTCTGAATTTGTGCAGCGCTCAACGAAAGGTAAATCAGGGTAGTGGTTGAAAAGGGGATTTCGTTTCTAAGATTCCCTATATATACCAGGCAGAGTAGTAGAGCTCTCGAATTTGCGCTCGGGATCATCCAGCTCGAAAAGGAGCAAAGTCGAATCGACAGATGCTCGCGTACGTATCTATATCTATATACATACAGACGTAGAGAACGAAAGCCGGGCGCGCACACCATCTTTTACGGCTTTCTTCCTTTCTGCCCGACCACTCTCGTGTGCCCATTGTTTTTTTCTCTCCTTCCTCCTTCTCTACCTTACTCCACTCTCTTTGTATACCACTATTGTATATTGGATATTTTGCGGGGATTCGGTAATGCCTTTTTTTTCTTCTTCCACGGCGAAACACAAAGTTTTGTTTCTTTCATGTTTCTTCGCTCCCTCTCTCTTGCGAGCAATGAAAGCTCCCAAATTATGCGTTTTAGATAATTGCTGCTTTTGTGGGGGATTGATATTAAATGTTTTCTTTTTGGGAGTAAAGCCACTCGTTGGTTATTGTTCGAACAATGGGCATTTAGAATTTTTATGGATTACTCACGGTTTATTGCCTCTCGTTCGCGCGGTTTTACTGTTGAGCATGATTGAAAAACTCGTGGGCTTACCTGAAACAAATAGAAACACAGAAGATTGAATGGATTTATTTCAAATAGGAGATTTTTCGAAAAATGTTTAAGATACTCGAAAAAGTTTAGCAAACTTGTAAAAAATTGTATTAGTTTTGTTAAAAAGGTTCCAATTACATTATGAAGGTAAATTAAGTAACGTCCCAATCACGCCAGTGTATATTTAATAACTATACCTTACATTCAGTGTAATTGCTTATCGATTCAACTAATTATCCAAGGTATACAATCTTGTATAACTTTCCCATTAGCCCAGCCACCTTTACCATTTACGTTTAATAAAATATGCGATAACGATAGAAAAATAATATACAATTATTTATAAACTAGAAAATTTCGATTCTTCATTTTTTTCACAGAAACGCCCAGCAATACGGTGTTCCACTCAATATTATTGTTCCTAAAACTCTTGCGCTCATGAGCATCAGAGTGCGTAACAGCGCGTAAACTCTTTGCGCCTGGTGAAAAATGCAATTCGAGTGTTAGTGAAGTGTCCCTCTTCAATTACATCCAGCCCCAAAATTTACAACTTCATCGGGTCGATAATAGCTCGGCAACCCGCGCGCAGAAGAGGAAGAGTCAGCAGAGCGAGAGAGAGAGAGAGAGAGAGAGAGAGAGAGCAACGGGGGTATAGAGCACTTCGCGGCAGCGTTGAAAGGGGCACGCGCGCGCAGCTGGCGTTAATATAGATCACGTGGCGCGAGCCAGCCACCGGACATGTGCTTCCTCTCTCCCTCTCTTGGAGCTTCTCTTGCCCTTGCTCCGTTAGCTCTCAACTTCGGCTTTCATTGTGACCGAGATTCAAGCTCGTTGCCCCGGCCCACGCCTCCTCTCGACCCTTTCTTAACTTCAACGGAGGGTTTTGGTATAATTGTCGTCTGCTTCATTTGGCTGGACTAGTTTTTCACGCTGTCCCCGAGGCTGTTGAGGTCAGTTTCCCCAAAGTCTAACGTGTTGTTGTGCTTTTCTTCGCCATTAAACTCCGCAACCTTTTTACTTTTTTGTTCCCTCTCAATTATACAACGCGCAATGAAGTGTGTCATATGGGGCGTAAAAAATTTACGAGCTGCCGTTATGGCAATAAAAATTTTTTGCCTCCTGCCGGACGCATTACGTAAAGAGGTGAAACGATGATTTCCCGAATGCATTTGCTAAAGCGAATGAAAACGATATATATGTACTTTTGCCGTTTGCTTTGCTTTGACGTAGTATCCCTCTCTCGCTTCTGATGCTTTAATATTAATGTTTGCTCGCAATGTTTATGCGATTGCACGCTATATAGGCAGCCTTTTATGGCGCTATTTTTCTTTTCCCGAGTCAAAAACCTTAAGGCACGTTTAAATAATGCGACTTTTAAAAACTTCATAAACCTGATCATACCTTAAAATCCCAATATCACATTCCTAGTTTCAACGAAAATTAAACAGAAAACACTGCTGCTTATGTATAATTGAAACATAAACACGCATCTCTATAGGTTAGTCGAAGAAGTTCTGAAGTGCGACAGAGAGAAAGAGGAGGAGAAGGGAACAACCCTTCTCTCTCGCGTCCGCCAGCGTTCAAATTAATTCGAGCGGCCAATTTGAATGTATAATATCCGTCGTGCTGCTGCTGTCCTCGCCTACCGCCCAGAGTCGGCTGATTTACTCCCGCCGTCAAGGGAGTCATCGATCCTCGTCCCGTAAATCAATCTTCCAAGCTGCATATCCTTACCCGTTAAATCGGACTTTGATACTTCACAAACTTCTCCTCCTTTTCTTTCTCTTTACACTTTGCCACTCGATAATTCCGAACTTGTTAACAATATCGTTATGCACTTTTTTTCCTCGACATGCTCGATTACTCGTTCCGAGTGACTTTCACCTCGGCAAACGCCTGTTTTATTTTAATTGCAGATATCGCACGCAGCAGCTGAAGTAAGTACACGCGCGCGAGCGTGATCTTAAAAAAGTTCGCCCCTGCGCTTCTTGCTCGTGCCAGGCCAAACCCTCGCGAGAAGCCCTTCCAGCGGAGCAGCTCGCAGCTGCTTCATTTTAGCTTTCGATGTAGTGATTTCGTGCAGAGCTGCACCTTCTTTTCTGTTGCACCCTCTTTACTATCCTCCGCGGTTCGCCTCTTCTCTTATACTTTTTCGTTTCGCGATTGCGGTCATTGAACGCTCTCGAAAAATTTACGTCTACCTTAGCCACCTCAGCAGCAGCAGCGGTTTCGTCCGTCTCTAAACTGTACTTCTTTTTTCTCCGCTCTACTTCGGCCATATGCTGCGAACGATTATACGCCTTCCTCGGCGCTCGATCCGTATTCTCGAAGAAAAAAGAACGCAACTCTTCCTCGGCTTAGCCACTGCGAATGCACTTATTTTCCTGCATGTATCTTCATCATCCGAGCGCATGCACATCTCTAGCGTATTTTTTTCTTTTTCCCAATTGCGCTTACCACACTCTCGCACCAATGTAAATTCGAGCTAATCTGCAATGTCGATCCAAGCTTCTCGCATAGGCTCCAGGTTCTCCGTACCCGTACCCCAAATAAAATTACCCGAAACCGCTAATTTTCTCGTGCGCCTGCAGCAGCGCGATTCGCAGCTGACGCTGGTGGCGCACGCCAGGCACGTGACCATCTCGGCAAGACAGACATCTTCGCCGTGGCAACTAGAGGTGGAAGGGACAGCCGGGGGAAGAAGCACAGGTTGCGCGAAGCCCCTCTGCCTCTCTCTCTTGCTCAGGCGCGATCGAAGAAAAAAAGAGCGAGTGCCAGCCGACCTGTCGACCTCTCGAGCTCTGCTGCCGGTATAGAGAGAAGCTCTCCAATCTTGCCGGGGAGGTATAGAGCGAGGCTCGAGAGAGGCCAGATGCGGTTACGGCCGCCGCTTCGCTCTCTCACTCTCCCCCTCAGCTTACCTCTGGTTTCCCTAAGCGCTTGTAATCGCCGATGTCTTATAAGAGAAACTTTGGTGGTTCCGATCGTGAAAGCAGATTAGGGGCTTGCACATAGCCTGTCACGCTGTCTCTCTGCCGGGTACACTCGATACCCCTATGCGCCACACCAATCTCAAGATTATTCGTAAATAACCGAATTATGTTTCAGTCTTGGCTGTGTGCGCGCAAGTGTTGGATAAAAAAAAATTATGCCCGGGCTCGCTGCCTGTAACCAAACAGTCATATCGAGAGTAGAAAGTGTCGATGTAACCGAGAGAGGCGGAGGTCATAGAGGCGCGTATACTGCTCGGTCGTATTACGCGAGAAGCAACATCTGCCAAGGCGCTCCTCTGGAAAGTAACGAGACGAAGCAACAACCTCTTTTCTCGTGTAATAATTCCTAGCAAGAGAGAAATAGGAACTATCGACACCAAAAGATTTGGAAAAAAAATGGAGAAAGACTCATATTCGCATTAACGTAAACGCCTCGAGATTAGCAATTGCCTGGAGTGTATTCGCGGAAATCTGTAGTCGTTTTTTTTCTCTCCTCTCGCTCCCAAAAGTTCAGCGTAAATATAGCCTCGCGTAGGATCGAGCGTATAGTGCAGTTCCACTATAATCAAGCTGCGCGGCGGCGGCAAAGTTTACTCGTAACTTTTCCCGTTCGCGCGCTTATAAAACATGCATCTTATTTGTTCGCGAGTTGTGGAAGGTCGTTCTTGCGGGTTAACCGATAGCGGGATAGTCATCTGCTATCGGAGCATGTAGGCTATAGCAACAACCTGCGTCCTGCTGTATAAAAGGACGACGGGGGTTGAGTCTTATTGCACCTGGTTCTCGGCCACCCAGCCGTAATCAGCTGACCAAATCAACTGGCTACGCCGTTATATACGCATTGTTTCCTACACCGGACTCTCTTCGTCGATCTCGCGATACTCGAGACTCTCCGAATCGCACATCTCGCGGGTAAGCTTTTTTTATAGAACACGATTACGTTAACCCTCCGACTTTCTACCATTAATCGTCGTCTATTTGCTGGCACATTGCAGACATAGCTAGATAGTTCTTTTTTTTTTTCAGAAAAGCCGGAAACCAACGACGGCTGGGCGCGTACATTGCAGCTGCACAAATAATCGTCATCCGAATGCTCTCCAAATATGATGCAGGAAGCGACGCAGTCCGCAGCGCGTACGCACGTAATGGCACTTTTTTGGAAATCTAGCCCGATACGGCGCGACGGAGAACAAAAAATGACGACGGCGCGTTCGCAGAAGAATCACGCCGGGCGCATTGTGGTGCCTTGGTTTAACAGTGCAGCTTACGAACGGTCATTTAATCGAGCGATACCGAGCGACTTCCGATAACATCTCGGACGGCGAGTTCATTCAAGGGGGAAAATTAATCGAGCGCCTAAAAATTCAGCGTCTCCACAGCGATCGAAGTAAAAAACGTGCCGAACGAAGAGCATAGGAGAGGGAGAGGGGGCTGGATTGGCAAATGAAAAAAGGGTCGTGTGCGTGTATAGATCTCGGCGGTTTTAGCCAAAGAAGCGTTAAAACGCCCGAGAAACGTCCGGTCCGCTGGACAAATTCGATCCGTGTCGCGCGAGCGTTTAACGGCCATTGGGGCCATCACTCGCTGGGGCGCAGACGGATTTGGTTACCCCTGCGGGTCCCGGAATACAAATGAGATGCGACGAATTGGAGCGTCATCCACTCCCGCGCGCCCCTGTAATACGATACCGACTCCCGTCTTTCTCCGGGATTTCTCCCTCTTTTTGCCCATCCTCCGCCTCCTCTCCACCTTCTTACTCTTCTCTTTCTTCGATGCAACTTTTTTTAGGTCTTTTTCACTAGTTTTCAATTCGTCTTGACGATTTCATTATTGTGAGGAAATTTGATGGGCAATGTGTGCTTGAATTATTTACGGTTGATAGGCGGAATTGCAAGCTTGAGGTAATAGAGACAAATTTTATGTAAACGCAATTTGTATCAAACGTCGATAATAAATAATTTAATTCGTCGTACGCGAACGATGTCTACTCGTGCGTATGTTAGGCTAACGAAAGCTTAGTGGAAAAATAAAATTGCACCCTAAGATGATTGCATAAAATTACAGCGGAAGAATATACACGCGTAAAATTTGAAAACATAATCATTACCATCATGCATTGTTGCGTCGTAATGCCAGCTATTTTCGCCACTAATTCTCGGAATGCTTGGCGCCACATGCTCGTACAACCAAATTGTCCATAAGAAAATTATAAACGGAGTAGTGGAGGCAAAAAAAAATGCAACTCCAGAGAGCATTTGCAGCTTTTAAGTATCGAGCGAGCTTGGAATTAATGAATATTGATCTTTTAAGCGGGCAAACTACATTTCCCAGTTGTTATTGGCAGGGCGCTTGAGTAGAAAACGACTAGAGCACAGGTACTCAGGAATAATTTTTTAAACCGTTGAGAGAAAGAGTGGTAGGGTGGAGGGGAAAGCAACTAATCGATGAAAATAAAGTAGAGAAAATTGCAGAGTCTATAGGCCGTCGAGGAGGCAAGTGGAGGGGGGGGGGAATAGGTGCTGCCGTACAGTAGAGCGGCGTCGCTCGAGGCCGAAGCACTTAGATTCCGTCGTCCTTAATGCCCATCAAAAAGTTCGACATCCTTCGGCGTTATTTGACGCTCTGCCCTTTAGTCGCTGGAGACACTATCGGACGCGCTAGATCCCTTTCGCCGGCGTGAAAGATGCAACGGACTCCATAATGGAGAGATGCTGGAGGACAGGTATATTGCCCTGAGGTACACACCCGTCGTTACGTCACTCCGTAAAAGTAACGCTTTTGCAGTTACGCGTGATTTTGGCTAAATCATAAATCGATATGACGCATAGTCGTACAACAAGACTCGAGCGTGGAGCTCTATAAACAAGGCGTTATCCGCGCTGTGCCCGGTATACACTCGTACAGAGAGGTAGAAAGAAAACGGAGGAAATTCCCAGGGAGCATAAAAATCGTTATCTCGGGCGTTAAATAGTCGGCAAAGACTATTTGAACGAAATTCCACAACGACGTGCTTTATTCGTCTGCTCACCTCTCCCGCTCCCCCCTTCCTCCCTCGCTAGCCAGCCGTGCGCCGTTTCTCCTGCTTTTCATAACCGCCTCTTTCTCCAGCGTTTGCTCTCACTTTATCGTTAACTTCTGTCCTAGGAAATCCGTTTCCGCAATGAAAATCCGGCCTCCCCCGTCCCGCTGCCGCCGCCGCCGCCCTCTTTCCACGTGCCCCTCCTTCTAATTTCTCCGACATCTGCCGGTTTCCTCGGGGACGCGCGTCGCTGTACTCTTTCTCTCTCACTCTTGCTGCTCCGAGAGAGCCCGTCTCTTCCCATCCACCTTGTAGCTCAAGACAAGTCGGCTTCCCGGAATTAAGGTGAAGAGAAAGAAAGAGCTAAGAAGAAGAGGAAGAAAAAGTAGAAGCAGCAGCAGTAGCAGCGGAGGCGTAAGAAAGTGCGGCTTGAGCCGAGTAAGACTGGATGATCTCGAACGAGTGTCTTAAAGCTCGACTTTTCCGCTCTCTTTCTCTCTCTCTTTCTTCTCTGTCTCTTCTCTTCGCTTCCTCCTCCACCTCATTCACCTTTTTTTTCTCTGCTGCTTGTATTTCTGTCTAAATTTTTTATCCCCAAAACCCTGCGCTTAATCTTCGGTATATAACAGCGCGTAATCAGACCAACATCGCGTTATCGAGCTTTTTTTCTCTATTCCTCGCATTATATTTAAATAGTATTTCATATAAGCCGTTTAAGAAGAAAAAAAGAACCCACGGGTTTTTCAGTGCACAAGTCCGCATTTCAATGGGTACGTATACATTTAAATATAACTCTGTTCGCGCAGGGGTAAAGTGGTAAACGCGTAAAAAGGGGAAGTGCATGGCAGGTCATCCGAGGAAGGCCCATGACGGATTATTTTTTAATTACAGCCCGAGTCGCAGTCTCTCACGAACTGCCGCAGCAGCAGCAGGTCTTTAGCCATTAGCCCGTCTAGTTATGCAGAAGTAACTCGAGGGTCCCGCGCAATTTTCCCGCGAGAGAGACTAGAGGCAAGAAGTTGCTTGGATGTGGGGGAGTAGCTCAATATCAATACACACAGCCAAGAGCCGAGAGGCAGCGGCGTTACCAAACGCCTTTAATAATAGTGCAATTGATTCGGGCCATAGACGCGTGCGCGCAAGCGCTTCTAATCGAGAGCCGCGCGCGCGCGATTTCCCGCTCGTGTCTAGCCCCCGCGTACACGCGATCCTCTAGCAGCTCTGCATACCGATATCAGCGCACACGCCCGCAGCTAATCTCGCGCGAAAAATCACCGGCACGCGAGAGGCTCTCGTGCCTACTGTCTTTTATCTCGGGCATCTCCGGCAGGCATCGCTTTTCGAATCGTTGCGAATTAACAGGCCGCATGTATGCGCTCTCTCTCTCTCTCTCGAGTGTGTACGGACGACGCGGTCCCCGCGGCTAATTTACAATTAGCAAGAAACAAGACAGCAGCAGCAGCAGCAGCGCGAGGTTCTAGATCGAGCTGCCAGTCCCTAGGAGCCATTACCGGTGCCGACGGCAGAGAGGCAGAGAGGAACGATGTCGACCAATCACAACCCCCGTCGACGAACCCAATTTCGCGCTGCTGGGTGAGGTGTATCGGGGAAAAAGGAAGACACCGCGCGTGTCTTTGCCGCGTCGCGCCCAATCAGCCCTCAGGGCGTGAGAAACAGGCGTCGCCGGGCCGTAGAGGCCATTTCCGCGTGGGCGGAGAGCCGGCATACGCGCGACTATTTCGCGAACGGCTGATCGTCGTTATGCTCTCTCTCTCTCTCTCACACACACTCTTGCTCGAGCTAAGCGGATCATCAGCAGGAGACACGCGGCAATATTACCAAGGGGTCCGCCCATGGGAGAGGGTGTAGACGCTACTGCCACTGCTGCTGCGTTTTTGTGGGATATATTCCGGAGATGCCAAAGCTCTAGGCGATTCTCCGGCTTTGCAGAGAGTCGTGAGAGAGAAAGGGATGGGATGAAGCTCGGCGGTGGAAGGAGGCGGGGACTTTAATTACGCTATCGCTTGATGCTCTTTCCCCCTCCCTCTCTCACTTTCTCATTTAGAATCAAGGAGAGAGAGAGAGAATATTTGTGTTTGCGCTCCCTCCGCGTAGAGTTTGTTCTTCAAAATTGGATACGAACGCATACATATTCAGATCGTGATGTAGTACGGCAACATTGGCGTTTTACGGCTAATGCACTTATGTACTCTGTCTGCGGTACTACAGAACGTTTTGCAAATTCACCTCCTAACGATTGGTCCCGAGGCTCATTACACGCATACCTGCTGCACACAAGGCGCAGTATAGCTGCGAAAAAACAGAGATCTGTCAAGAAGAGGGAAGACATATTCGCAGAGGATGATGCGAGGAAGAAGCGGCTGCCGATCGTGGATAACGGTGCGCTGCGGTATACAGACGCCGGTGGTGTTCGCGCTTATTACAACGACAGCCGTCCGTCGGCGGCAGGAGAACCAAAGTGCGTTGGCTGCTCTCCCGTTTCTTTACAGCCTTTGGCCCAGCAGCAGCAGCAGCAGCAGCCGGAGCGAGAGGGAGAAACGGCAATCTGCGCGGCCGTCTTTTACGAACACCCTCCAGACGCACCTCTCTCCCTTTTACTCGCTCTCTTTCTTGAGGAAAGTAGGGGAGGAGACGCGTGTGTGCTGCTGCTGCCGGTAGCCAAGGCGCACGTGTTCGACGTCGTCGCTCTTTCGAGCGGGCGCGCGCCTGCATTACGGTCGAGGGGCCGAGGGGCAGGTGTGCAGGCGGCTCTCCTCCTCGTCGCCCAGACAGCCGGCACGCGTCCGCACAATCTCTCTCTCTCTCTCTCTCTCTCTCTCTCTCTCTCTCTCTCTCTCTCTCTCTCTCTCTCTTTCCCTCTTTCTTTTTCTCTGTCTGCCTCCTTACAAGCTAAGAAACCAGGAGAGCGAAGAATAAGCGAGCGAGAGAGGTAAAACGATTTCTTTTTCACTCTGACGTGTATAGAGAGAGGCTCGCAGCTTGTGTGCTGGATACGGGGGAGGAGAAGACGAAGGGGGAGGTTAACGGGGGATGAACTGGGTTAATGGCCTGATTACTGGTATATGCACCTCCACCTCTTGCTTCCTTTCTTCCCCCTCGTCGGAGTCGCCTTGGCTTTTAGCTTATCGAGATGCGAGCCGACGATTTTCGTAAGAACATCCTACACCGCAAGCCAGTACCGCTTCTTTCTTTTTTTTCCTTCTAGATTCCGAGAGATTGTGGTAATTATGGATTCCATTCAATTTCACCGACGAGTGCCCAGCGTTTTGAATCCCACGTCATCGTCAGCATTTTAATTATCGGCCGGCAATTAAACATAGGCTTGAATATATGCGGAAAATAAAAAAAGGAAAAGGTAAGCCGATGCAATGAGCGTAATCGCAAGCAACGCATCGTGTCCGAAAGAACGAAGGGTGAGAGACGTCCCGATAAATCCTGCCGGTAGTTTCTCGGAACAAGAGCTATAAGCAGGGGGCTGAGTACTCGATATGCCGCAGAGGAGGAAGAAGAAGAAAAAAGAAGAAAGGGCCGCACGCGTTAGGCGCGTGCCGAAGCGGTATATGCTGAGGTGTGTGCCAGGTGTGTGTAGAAGCCTCCGCTCTCCCTTCGGCCATTTCGCGCGGCCCGATAGTCCCCGAGGCCCGCGTCTCCCTCTCTCTCTCTCTCTCTCTCTCTCTCTCTCCCGCACACATGTCCCGCGGGAGAATGAGGCAGTTCTAGAGAGCTTCTGATTTATCATGCGCGCCCCTAAAGCCTCTGAGCATCGATTTTCCTCGATTCCTTCAGCAAACTCATAGCCGTCAAATGTACCTGTGCGTAAGTGAGTATGAGTCTATAGCACGATGCTTTTTTTTTTTGATGATAAGTCATTCTCGAAGTCTCTTAGGTTATTGGGAACGAGAAAAATAACGTTCGTTCTTCTTCGGCAAATGAGAGCGTAAATTTCGGGGTCGGTTTGCGAATAGGGAGCGACTATATGTGCGACAATGTTGGCTGCAACGTACAAATAATCGTCATTGCGGAAACGAAAGAAAATGCAATGTCGATACGACAAGTAAAATGAGCATAAATTGGAGGTTACATTGTGTACGATAGACCGAGAACATGTGTCGTTCGATTTTCGGGGAATCGGGAAAGGTCGGGTGTCTGTGTGTGGGGAGCAAAAATGGGAGCAAGTTTATAATAACAATCATAAGTCGACGAGCTTGCGAAAGCGAGAGCTGACCATCGAGTCCAATACACCGCAGACCATAGAGCAAAAGAAAAGCCAAAGCAAAAAAAAAAGGGGGGAGAGAAAGAGAGAGAGGGATGTAAGCGGGGGTGAGCGAGCGAGCGGGCAAGAGAGAGACTGGCAGAAATTAAGAGCGACTGGCAGATGGCGAAGGCGCGCTCTCGTCGGTGCGGGCGAGAGGGAGCGCGTGCCGGCCGCTGGCGGCGAAACGCCCTTCCGATTTCTTTCGAGGCGTCGATCCGAGGATAATTAGAAGAAGTCGTGCTGCTCCTGGGGCCGGCTGCTGCTGCTACTCGCCTTCTTTCCCCCTTATACCACCGCGCCGCTTTAGCCTCGGCAATTTATTTCCGGCGGCGGGCCTACTCGGTTTTTCTCTGGGACTACGCCTGTTCGAGCGACTAATAAGCTCAGAGGAACTTTGTACCGTTAGGCGAGCGGCAAAGGATCCGCGTATGTGAGTTATGCGTTTATCATATTTTACTCACGCGGTTGCATATCCTAATGTATAACTTAGTGCTGCTTTTTAGGTTTGATTTTTTCAACTTTCAGACAGCTTTGGAGATGAATTTGATATGTAGAAACTGGTGCTGTGTGGAGAGGTTATTGAGCTGTACGAAAAAGGAGTTTAACTCATGTTATTACGGAAGGATTTGTAATCGGGGATTGGTTAAACAGTTTTAAGCTGCGATTTTTTTGTAAAATTAACGAGTTGCACAGGATGTTGTTGTAAACGGTAAAATGCGCTTAATAAGCTGAGATTGCTGGAAATGCTAAGATATTCCAATTAACCGGAGGGATATATAAAAGTAGTTTAATGAAAGAATTTCGTAATTGAAAAACATTTTATAATTTGATTGACGACCGTTAATAAAATAATGAGAATTACGTTTTAAAATTTTTTTCAGGTTAAAAATTAGCAGAATAAACGAGTGTTATTGTTAAATTTTCATAAAAATGCAGTAAAATACGGAGAATCACGTATTCATCTACGGTTTCATAAAAAAGTCCTTTCACCGTAATTGAAGTAATTTGAAAATTTTTCATTCCCTATATCAACAAGACGACCGACCGTCATTACAAATAGAATATAGAGTGCCTGTTCATTATAAACCGAATAATGAAACATTTTGCAGTGATGAGTTTCGAAATGACAGTTAAAAAAAAAGGATACGTTGAAAATGATCGGCACCTACGATTGAATTTAACACGCCAGTAGAACCTGTTGAAAAAAATACGACTAAAGAAGAAATTTTACTTTTGAAAAAAAAGAGATGTACGTGAAATTGATCAATCGAGGGATCACGCGCGCGACAGAAACTCTGTTTTTTTTTATTTCCCATCCTTTTTTTCATTGCCCGCAATTCCGCATGAAATCTCATCAGCGAGCGTCAATCGGACTAGAGCATCAATTCGGTGCACACGATGCTGCATACATGTAAAAGTAAGAGACTTCCATACCATCACGTCGAATAAAAATGCGAATAAGGGGGAATTGTGCGCCTGTAGGAAGGGGGGGAGCTTAATTTAAATATGCGCGGCAAAGCGAATCTGCCGTGGAACCACTGCAATTTTAATAATTCTGATTAAATGAGCTGCGGTTTGGTCGAGATGCGCCTGCTGCGTAGCTTTCTGTAATATGCAGGATTAACATCGTAAGGTGACTGTTGGTTACTGCGGCTACGATGTATAGGAAATTATTGTCCCGGTGGTTAATTCAATTTTGTAAACATATTTCTTTATGATTGTAAAATTTATAAAAAAATTTTAACGTGTAGTACTAACTAAAAAGAAAATCAAACGTTTTAAGTAATCGAATGTTTTATACGGTGTTTCATAGGCTTAAACTTTTTGTTTACTTCAATATTCTAACTGGTTACTTGATATTGGAATTTTTTAAACTTAAACGCTCTACTTTGTTACGTTAGCTTAATTAAAATGCGGAAAATCGGAATTCGCAAATTAACAACTCAAAAAGCTTTCAAGAGCGAATTTGCATCACAGTAGATTTAAAGTCAAAGGGCTGAAAAATAAAGGACAAAAGTTTTTTTTTGACTGCGTATATGAATAACTGAAGCGACTCTTGAAAGTAATTGGTGTTCCACTGAATACTTCAAACTTAATACTTCTGAAATATCGTCTGACCTTCAAAGAAATCTCGCCGGCTTGTTTTTACGTAAAAATATTAAATTTCATTTCAATAATTCAATTAAATCTTTCTACTGATTCAATGGTTTAAATATGGATTTTATTATTAGTTTCTCGACTTTAAGCGATAAGAAAAAGGGTAGAACACTGATATTAAATCCTTGATAACTGTGATTTTTATATTAAAATAAGATTAAGTAAATGTGTCTTTCAAATTGTGTAACATTTACATAAATTATTAGATGTGCATTTTGAAAATGTGATAATTCAAATTTTAATCATTGCTTTAATCTAATGGGCTTAATGAATAATTCATATAAAAAATAACTTTAATTGCCCTTATAAATATTATTATTAAGCGGGCGAAAAATGCTCGTGCAAACCTGCGAGAGAGAAAGAAAGAGAAAAAAGGGTTGAAAAAAAAAAGAAGCAACGAGGCACCTTACACTATATACATTGCCGGCTCGATTTATCTCAAATGATAGAGGCCAAGACAAGACAAGAGAAGAAAGAGGAGGAGGTAAGGGGACGACAGGTGCAGGGTACGGATCGCAAGCTGCGGGACTTACGCGTACATAATCGGGGCCGGAACAGCGGCGCGTTTACTGCCGCAGTAGCGGCGACGGGAGAAAAATCGGTGGCACACGAAAGCGAAGAAAAAAAAAATAAAAGAGCAAAAAAAGGGGGAAATAAAACAAGAATTGCGTTGAAGAGAGCTTTGAGCTGAGGGGATATTGCCTTTGCTTCTTTTTTTCACGCTCGCGCGCCGCTCGCCACGGCGTCGCGATGAATTCGAAATTGAAACTTTTTGATTAAGCCTTTCAAGCGAGAGAGAGGGAGAGCTCTGGACGCTTTTGTTCCAGCAAGGCGAGAGCTCGTTCGTGCTCAAGGATCAGATTTAGTTAGCCGGCCATTTTTGCGCGCAGGTGTTTGCCGATGAAATTTATCGGGTAAATATTAATCTGCAGCTCTCTCTCTCTCCGTCTGCGCGCGCCTGTGTGGGTGCGCATTGATTGAATAAAAAATTTTCAAATAGAGAACGAAATTTTTTCATTCAAACTCTCGCGCTAACTGCAGTTTGACGATTACAAGTTTTTAATGATGTACAAACTTTATTTGAATGCACGTAAACCGAATCGCGACGCGGATTGTGGAACGACAACTAACTACACAGTTGCTAATAAAAATTATACTATTATGAAAAAAATTTATTGCGACGAATTAACCAGGATTTTTCATACAATAGCTCCGACTCTTTCTTACCATCATTCGATCGATAAGTTCATTAAAACTTACATACCGAATGCGGAAAATATGCTTCACGAGTATGCAAATAAAAAAAATCTCGATGAACGCAGCGTGCACGTATTGTACTTTTTTTATAACGCACGCGCGTGTGAAGTGCAGGTAGAAGAAGAAAATGATTTTGACGTCGATTCGATGGGATTACGGGGCCCGGCTACGGTGGGCGCACTCGATCGCTACCTTGCCATGTATACCTCGTGCTCTGGTGTGTAATCCAGTTTGTACGGCTTGAAAAGCGTGCAAGCACCCCGAGAGAAAAAGAGAGAGAGAGCTCGTCTCGTTGCCGCAGCGTGTGTCAGCTCGATTTTTCTACTCTTCGTTGTACTCGCGACGTTCCCGACTAGCCTAACTAACAAAGTCTCGGTAGGCGAGATTGTTATGATCTTTTATTTCAAACTTTGTTTCCTAGTGTATAACTCGATGAAAGTTGATGTTATACGGTTAAGGTATAATGGCTTTGTAATTTTATCTGTCGTTGGCGAAATGACGTGGAACAGAATTATTAATGAACAGGAGACAATTTGTGCATAAAAAGTCTCGCACACAGCAGATCTGGGCGCAGGAGGGAAAGAAAGAAAGCACGATATTCCCCGCATTCTTAGATTAAACTTGAAAAAGTTTGGAAAGCAGAAGGAGAGTGTTAAACTAGCCGACTCGAGGATTAGTCTCTCAACTCGTCAACGAGGCGATCGCAAACAGCGAAGAATAACTAATTTGGCGTGTCTTACCGTTCACCTCCCCCCCCCCACCCACAGTACCTCTCTCCTCCTTCTTCGTCGTCAGAGCTCTGCTCTGCTGGCACGGTCTCTCGTAGCGGCGCCGCCGAGGCCCTATAATCCGATCACATCGCAGGTCATTATAACTTCCGCAAAGTGGATTGGCCTCTCTTCGCGCCTCCCCCTCGCGCGAGAGAATATCGGAGGTGTGAGAAAGAAAAAGACAAGAAAAAGAAGAGGGAGGGAGGAGAAGGAGATAGTAGGGTGAGGTGGAATGCAAAGACCGTTTGCAAGTTCGCGGGAATCCTTAATTTTCATTCCCATCGCTGCGCGATCCTTCTTTTTTTTGTCTTCTCGCACTTTGGTGGTGGTGGTGGGGTGGCGATGCTCCCTGAATATCGAGAGCCGGCACCGATATGGATTTCTGTGTCAACGCGGCTGCGAGAAGAAATCTGTCTTCGGAGAAGCGATGGACGCGCACGGCTTTCTTTCTGCTCTCGAAGTTTGGGAGGGGGAGGAGGGGAAAAGGTGCGCTGCAAGAGCAAGCCGAGAGTAAAAAAGGCCATAACGATGCCGGAGAGGCAAAGTGCTGGAATTACTTCCAAACCACCCACCCACAGCCCCCTCATCCCTCTCGACTCCCTTGTCTACGTTGTCTTTTATTCTTTTCATCGTGAAACTCTTCTCGATATCATTTTTTTTTTATTTTATCGGATTTATTATTTGTTTTTTTTTTTAACGACTTTATAATATTACTACTTTCGCTAGGTTTAAACTTTAAGACGAGTTCTGACACGTTCGAAAATTGCAAGGGAACATTCAACAAATTTTAGGAATCTGGAGTAACAATTGTGCTTTATAGTTGCACAAAGATTTATTCGAGCGCGGTCAACGTATGACTCCGTATAGCATATATGCGCGGTGACCCAGTCGGTCGGCTTTACGACTTTACCGCGACATCGACATTATCGGCCCTCCCCCTCCCCACTGTGTCGCACACTACGTCCAGTACTCCTGCCACATGCCCTCCAGGTTTTGATTTCACGCAAGCAAGCTCAATGGCAACATAAGCCTTTTAGTCGAAGCCGCAGTAATACCATCGCATTTATAGGGACACCGGTCTGCCCCGCCGCCGCGACGGAGCAAGAGAGTATGTGTGTGTGTGAGAGAGAAAGACGCGCACGAGGGAGCGGCAACGCGCAGAGGCCGCAGCAGCAGAACTAAACGAGGAAGTTGGCGCTCTCGCGGCAATTGTCTGAGCGCGTGTCCAGAAATAGCAGCGGGGGCGGACACCACTACCTCCACTCTCTCTCTCTCTCTCTCCCTCGGTGTCTGGCGCGCGCGAAATTTCCCGCCGGCGGCAGGAAGTGGGACTGCTGCTCTCGCTCGTCCACTTTTCATGGTTCGTAGACCCCCGAAACGGACTACTGCGACGACGACGACGACGACGACGACGACGACGACGACGACGATACAGCGGCGCAGCTATAACTGGCCCAGCCAGGTCAGGTTGGTTAGTTAGCGAGCCCGTAACTAGCCTCGTCAGCTACTCTCTACTCGGATACTCTTCGGGCCGCAACGCACTACGTCTCTGCTCGAAAACTCTCGGGCGTTTGGCTCGCACTAGGATAGCTGCCCGTTTTCCTCTGGCAAGCTTCTTTATTCATTTTCCTGTGATCATGGGCAGCTATCCTCGTATTCCCTTTATATACATTGTACACGATAATGTTTTTCTAACGCGAAGAATAGTGATAATCGTACAGGTGAAATGAATAAATGGAAAAAGAAAGGATTTATAAATCGGTGGAAAGATGGAAACAGTAATAAAATTGTACAAATGTAGCGGAAGATCATTTGAAGGTGGAGAGATGGCAAGGGAGAGGGAGAGCGGTGTTGGGGTGGCTCTGAAAGGGAAGAGAAAGAGAAAGACAGGAAGGGAATTGTGTGCAGCACGTCGGCGCCGAGCGGAGTTTAATGCACCTTTAGATCTCCTTTCGAGGAAGCAGCTTCCATTATACGGATGCGTTAACGTGTTTATAAATGATCCATTTATACGCAAGGCTCAAACGCTCGGCTAAATTTCGACAATAGAACAATTTGCGGGCTGAATTAATTTTCATGGATTATAATGCATAGAGACGCGCGCGCGCACCTCGCACATAACGATTCTTCGGCTCGTGTCTACTATCATTGATATGAGCATGAATGAAATGCAATACTCGGAAGACGAGTGTTTGTCCCCCGTGATGCACCGGGCGTTAAGCTTTTTATTACCTGTAGCATTTAATCGAAATGCTGCTTGAGTTTTCCATTTGCAGTTATTTTGAAAATAAATTCTCACTTCTCAGCTACGCACAAAAACAAACTGCTCCCAGTTCGTTTTTTGTTTTGTTTTGTTTTTTAAGGATATTGTACGCCAAAAGAAATGTAATACTAGTGTCAAACTGCGTTGGCAACTTGATGTCTCCTGCGAGATTCAATCTCGCGTGTCATTCTCGTCAAAGCCTCTTACAAAACAACACTCATGCCAGATAGACCTGGTTAAAAAGAATCCCAGACGACAAGATCCTAATCTCGGGTGCCAGGGTTATCAAAAAAAAAATCTCGTATCAGAGGCAGACGCAGACGCAGCTTCCAAAAGAGAAAAAGAGAGAGCAAGGGGCAATGCAGAACAATCCAAGCGCGGGCCAACTTAATACCGTTCTGGTATCGCATAACGCACTGCTTGCGTCTCTGCTGAGAAGTTGTAACGCGTCCAGACTATACCCGTTACGTCGGCGCATTAATTGCTCGTGCAAACGGATATAGACGCGGAAAACACGGTCTCCGAAAAACGTCAGAGGGGAGGGACTTCGCGGAAGAGACGCGGACACGAGAGAGTGAGAGAGAAGCTTTGCCACGAGAGAAAGAGAGAGAGAGAGAGAGAGAGAGAGAGAGAGAGAGAGAGAGGGCCGCAGACGAAACAGAACGTGGCTAAATTTAATCCGCGAGCCTTGCCTTTCGTCTGGATCTAGTCTAGACGCGGAGTGGCCGAGATGACGGAGCACCGGATGCAAGAGAGAATGGACCGAAAGAAAGAGACTGACACGGCATGCGAATAGCAAGACGACGCGCGCTAAACTACTATGGCTTATCGCAGATATTTGTGGGATATATCGCTGACGGCCTGATTTTATTTTGGCTGCCTCGCGCCCGACACTTTTGCCGCTCGCCGCTCTCTCTGCAAGCTCGAGCTTTTAGCGTTGAAATTAAAATTAACTTGTAAGATTCGGTATACGTATAACAACATTCTAATGTGATGCGAATAGAATTTTTGGGATTTAAATATTTTAAAAATATTAAGATACAATTTAATAAAATACTTCGACTTGCGAGCTTTAATATCGCAAGCAAAGCTGAAGCGCTTATAAATTATACGCGTCACGCATTTCTACTAAAATGAGGAAATTCACGGGGGGGTTGAAAAAGGACGAAGAAGCAGAAGAAGGAAATCGCGCATAGAGTTCTGTGTGTGTGTGTGTGAGAGAGAGGGGAGAGGGAGAGAAGAGAAGAAGAGAGGGAGAAAGGGAACTTAAGTAACTTAAGTTCGCGCAGACGTTCCAATTTGCATCGGCCGCTCGTTCGGCGAAACTTGCTGCGGTGGCGTCGTCGGTGGCGTTAGCAACGTCGCGACGACATTAACGCTACGCTATTTTCTCATCCTCGCCCGATGCGCATCTTTGCCCCAGACTAAATAATCACCTCGGATATCTTGGACGACCAATAAATATCCATACGAACGACCTCAAACATGAGGATATATTTATTCTTGATCGGAAGTCATTCCTCCAAGATCATGTGGTATGGTGCGTGTACAAAACTTATTGTTTCCAATACGCTACTTTTCAAATGGAGTAATACAAAATTATTTTATCCATTTTATATCGAAAAGCAACTTTCGAATAAATGCTTACGTTAGATTAAATTATTTTCCAGCGAAACATTAAAATTTAAACGCGCAAGGTTTATATCGACAAAAGGTCAGTACCAATAACCGGTGTGTGGTGTGGCTACGTACGTTACGCACGAAAATCGCAACTTTTCCGGGCCTCTTTAGTTGCTCGGCCGTACCGTTTCGTCTACAAAAGGAAATGGCCGATGTTCTATTTTCGGCATCTGCCTCTCTCCCTCTGGCGCACATACGCATCAGGGCGCTTATGTAGTTGCGCGCGTGCAAAACTTTGCACCTGCGGGGTCGACGCACGAATCCGTAGTAGTGAGACGCTCCGACGCCCGGGACAAATTTACAGCCGACGCGCTGCTGCTGCTGCTGCTATAACGGCAGGGCTACTCTTGTGCCACTCCTTGTTTTTTTTCACCCTCTTTTCACTATCGCTCTCTCTCTCTCTCTCTCTCTCTCTCTCTCTCTCTCTCTCGCAGACGTTTTTTGTTCTTTTCTTAATAGCAGCGCCGCGTTTCGGAGCTCGTTAGGGCTCCATGCTCTTTGGTCTATCGATGCGCAGCGAGCAACGGCTTTAGCATTAAAATTAGTCCGAGAGAGCTTACGTAAAATGACGATCAGACGATTTGACGTGGCGCGTGCGAAGAGAAGCAGCCGCAGTGGATTATTTGCCTCGAGCAAAAATAAGCCTATATGCTGCTCTCTAACGTACATGGAAAATCCGAAGAAAAAAGTGACATAAGGGGTCGTACGCGATGCAGAGAGCGGGAGAGCGAAAGAGAAACGGGCGAGGGGAGGGAGAGTAATATTAAAAATATCCGCTGCTCGCGTTAAATCAAATCGCGAGAGAGCTCGGGAGGAGGGCCCGAAATAAAGTCCGGCCGAGAGTATCGTTTGACAACGGGCGAGATACGGAGCCGTAAATCAACCGGAGCCTCTCAGTACATGTGCCCCCTCCTCTCCACCACCGGGCTCCTATACATCTCGTATTCTCGATTTGTAAAAACGCTGAAAATACAATTTCGCCGCTCTGCGACGATATTTCTCCGGCTTATGTAAAGCTTACTATTTCTTGAGTTTTCGCTTTATCGAGAACCTGTACAAATTCAAACTTGAGTGTAGGCGAAATAAGGAAAAACACTATATGTTAGCGATATTAGAGTTTTTCGAAACAGGTAAATAGAATTTATCGATCGTATCTTACTTTTTTGTTCACCAAAAAAAAATATAACGACCATAATGTTTCTCGAATACAAATTCTGCGAGCGATAAATTCTTTTTAAATTTCTATTAAAAAATATGGCAAATTAAATTCGAAAAGTAAGTACCAATAAAGAAAAGGCAAATTGGATAATCGATACATCAAACAAGCTCAATTTTTAGCAAGATACCGCCAATAAACATCGACTAGCGGCGGTAAAAAAACTCGTTCATTATTCATCAATTTAGCTTCGAAAAAAGATAATAATTATTTACACCATAAATAAAGCTAAAAAGAAGAAGAAGAAAGAAAGAAAGAATATTCGACGTGTGTCGAATGAGCATAGCTCGTACGTCGTTTGGCGTATATAGGGGCCAGCCGATGACGTTGACCTCAAACGGGCCGCTCGAGACGGCGGAATGGCAGAGGAGAAGAGAGAGAACGAGTACCTACGCACAGACATGCTCACGGAGAAAGAGAGAAAGCATCTGTGTAAGCAGAGGGAGAGAGTGGCGGGACGGAGGGGGGGGGGGGTCCGGCGAAGAGATGCCGCGACGCTGACGCACCGCGTATATTTGGCTCTTCGGGTTGTGCGCGCGTGCGGGGGGGCTAGAGGAAAGGAGGCGAAGGGGGGGGGAAGAGGACGTTTTCCTTCTAGCTGTCCCGTCTCCTCGCTCGCGTCGCTTACGTCGCAATTATCCGCCCACGCGTTGCCGCGACGCGGAAAAGAGCGCGTTGCGCTGCCGAATTTAACGGCTGTATCCCCCTCTCTCTCCCTCGCCGAGTTCAGCGGGCCACGGCGCGTCTGCTTCTGCTTTACTCGCGTATAACGATCGTCTTCTACC
Source organism: Anagyrus pseudococci (assembly GCA_030522585.1). Classification (NCBI taxonomy): domain Eukaryota; kingdom Metazoa; phylum Arthropoda; class Insecta; order Hymenoptera; family Encyrtidae; genus Anagyrus; species Anagyrus pseudococci. Next base: position 20,012 of record JAPYYQ010000547.1, on the reverse strand, counting down.
GTGAATTCTTAGAGCCCATGAGTTCTGTGCTCTCTTTCTTTCTTCAGTTGATTCGTCTCGTTTAATTTCACCCAATTATTCGAGGGAAATGTCGGAGGAGCGAGCTTTCGTTCATCCGTTGTTACACATAACATCGCAAGGGAGAAAGAGAGGGGGATATGCTCTCGCGAGTAAAATGCCTGTCTTCTTGGGTCTCCCCTCTCTCGCGGGAGCTTTAGCCTCTCGATGACTGTTTCAGCAGGGGCGCGAGCGCGCGGAAGATGGAGAGGACTAAGCAGGCGCGCGGAAGTGCGCGAGAGGAGAGAGAGCTAAGACCGGATACGCTGAGCTTGATTTACGAGCGTGTTTTATTCGGCGTGACGCTTCCGGCTGTATGACATACTGAAAAAAAAAGAGAGGGGGGAGAGAGACATTCTCGAGAGGAGCAGAAAGGCAGAGGACACACCGACGAAACGAGGTGAAAAAAGAGTAGCGGGATGGACCCTATACCGAGGTCCGCTAACCTAATGACAACACGGACGAGAGGGTCTGTCCCCCATAAAAACGGTTTTTGTCCGACCTTCCGGGATTTTGGCCTCGGTGGCGAAAATAACGTGGGAGCATGGGCTCGCCGCACTTGGGATGGAGCCCCTTCTGGTGTGTGTTGCAGCCCAGATCGGTTGCGGGGCCGATCGATTGGCCGCAGAATTTCGGTCCCGCCAGCCAGTATACATACACACGGGCTGTTTGCAATCGACAATGGAAGAGAGAAAGAGAGAGCAACGACCGCCGTGACTGTGTTATAACGCTTGCTGTCGAACGCCAGAATCCTTGTCGGGCTAGCTCTCTCCGACGAGCTTTTCGTTTTTCAAATTGTGAATATTGAAAATCGCGATTTTCGCGATAGACATCTTTGCTTTACCGTTATGTTACTGCTCTGCTGGCAGGGCAGCCGCGCCCGTGTGTGTTTGGATTGAAAATAAATCGAGAGCTACGCGCCACGGGCTTTGAGAGAGAGAAAGAGCGAGGTAACTGTGTATTGGCGCTGCTTGCGGAAAAGTCTAGTCTCCGAGTTTTATTTATTTTCTAGCTTTGCCATGTAACACAAGGAGAAAGAGCTTTGCTACTTTGATCATTTGGACAAGGTGCGTAAAATCGCGAGGATGTGATTGAAAAAAAAACCGAACAAAAATGCTAATCAAAACTCGATGTTATCATTACAAAATTGTGGTACTTACCTGCACACAAAGATAAATAAAAAGAATAAAAAGTGAGCGAGAAATAAAAAAAAAGACTTACCTTTCAGTCGCGGAGCTACAGGTCGAGTACTCGATGAGCAGTTCCACCTCCTCCTTCTCTACCGTTTGGGGATCCTTCTGTTCTCGGGGGCTCCCGTCGTCCGACGAATTCTTCGAGTCGGATCCCTCCTCGTCTTTCTCGCAATCATCCTCCGTTTCTGCAATGAAAAAACATCGTGTTGATGAAGAGCCGCGCGATTAAAAATACCTTGCGCAGAATAAAGTGGGTCGCGAGAGAGTAAGAGCGTACGTGGCACTTATCGATTCCGATGTAGCTGACCGACAAGATGCGTGACACGTACACGCGGTATCGCGGCTCGCGAAGGTCGAATATGCTTGATAGCCCGAAAGGAAAATAGGATGAGCGATTGCATGCTCGGGACGATCACGCATAGAGATTGTCGAGCTTTCAATGTTAGTCTCGATTTTGGGGAGGGAAACTTGGAGCTTTTTAGTTGTAAGTGGAGGGGTACATTTGATTTATTGGCTAATGATTGTCGAGGATTGTTGAATATTCAAGTGGTGATTAGTTTTATAAAAATGATTCGAAAAAAATGTAGGCGAATAAATCAAAGGGGAAGTGCAAGCATAAGCAAGTAGTAACTGACGGCATTAGTCAGACGTCTGCATTTAAATAAAAGCGACCTTATCGTTTATTCAAATAGCTACATTAATGTGAAAAAAAACATGAAATATCGTATCATATTAGTCTTATTAGAAGACTCGTCGTCGAATACAAATTCAATAATGCAACGATTTATTTTGATAAGAGTACAATGGAGATTGTTTCAACTTTTGCATGTAACTTTTCGAAATGGTTTTATTTACAGGAAAAATTGACCATACGAACTTCAAAAAATCCGAACGAATTCGTTTTGCCTACGAAAAAAAGGAAAAGAAAAGGTCGGAACGACTGGCAATAAATTTTTCGAAAACCTAACTTTTATTACAGCTCGAGGAAAATAAAAATTCCAGGGGCCAAAAGTTACGAAGCAAGTTTCGCAGTTACTACGCAACATTGATAATTAATTAAACACTTTTATTAGCCTCGATTCTTTTCCATTTTTGGTCGGTACATCGAGGGAGGCAAGAAAAAAAAACAATAGAGCACGAGCTCTCGTGAATAAAAGACAACGACGTCGTCGTCGTCTCGGGCTCGTTATAAAAATACCAGGGCAAAAAATGCTAGGGCAAGGTTAAGTTAAAAAAAGAAGACCTAGATTTCTAATAAAGTTAATTTGTAACGAGTCAAAAGCCCTGGTATGAAGGGCCGAGAGTGAGAGAGAAAGCTGAGCTATCAGATTTTGTTACTTATGAAAATCCCAGAGCACCGTTCCGTTATAAGATACGGAAAAACTCGTCCACTACCGCATTATCTACTACAAACGTGGTCATTATTTCCAGACCGTATTCGAGCCAAATTAAATTAATGCACATTCCCTGAGGCGAGAACATTCCTCAGCTGGGTCGGCCAATGCTCAAGACAATTAAACGAAGCTTGGCGACAAAGTAAGCCAACGCCGAAGAACAAGCTCTCTCCTCGAAAGATCGTCCCAAAAGTGTCGGGGGCGCTCGAGAAGTGAGCGAAAGTAGAAAAAGTCGAGAAAAAGAGAAAAAAGTAGGAACAGTGCCTAGTGAGGATAGAGCAGGGTCGCGTCGGGAAAGTTTGCTCCCGTGGCAGCTTTGACGAGCTGCTGCTCCCGCCCCACACTCGAGAGATCCTGCCTTTACTGCCGCTCTGCGAGAGGACATGCCAGAGCACAGAGGGGTATAGGCACGGTGGTCGGCTACGGTGCGGCAAACTTGCCTCCTCTCGCAAACGGCCCGAGTGCAGTATAGTGTGGCAGCGGCAGTTCGCGTGCGCCTCGCGTAACTCGGCTAATTTCGTTTGCCGCCCCCGCGCTCCACTAACTGACAGAGCGATAGTTTTATCGAACCACCCCCCTACCTACTACAGTCCAGTGATGTTTCGGCTGGATGTTAACCGTTTTCACGGGTTTTAAGGGCTGATAGTGCACGAGCGCTCTCTTCCTCTCGCTCACTATTGACCCCCCCTCCTCACTCCGTGTGCTAATGGATTTGTCGGAAAGTTTTAATTGCTTGGGAATGACGGGGAAGGACTTATGTACTTGTATGTAATCGAGTGTCGTTGAATAGCCTCTCGAAATAACCAGGACGACTGGCTGAATTCGTCCGGGCATAGGTGGGTAGCCCAGTGCAAGGTAATGCCGTTAGGAGCATGTCCGACCTATCTTTTTCCGCAGTAGCCCTACGCGTAACTGCTCGAAAAAAGAAAGATGGAAAAAAACGGAGAAAAAAAGGAGTTGTAGGTAGAAAAGGAAGTCATCGGGCAACGCGGAAGTCCGATGAGCCACGCGGGGTAGCCTTTAGCTAAAGAACGAGTATACGCCGGCTTCGGGGCTGGCGGTGTGTAAGTAAGCCAGTCCATCCGATCCCCACGGAGCCACTATCCGTCTCTGTCGAAAACAGACGTATCTACCCATCCCATCCTCGCACCCTCAGCTCCCAGAGCGAGCTTTCCGACCATCTAGCTCTCTCGCTTTCTCTCTCTCTCTCTCTCTCTCATCTATTTCTCCATCTTCTTTAATCCCAGTCTCTCGCGATGATTCTCCCCTCCTCTATCTCTATTATCCTGCGCTCCCTTGTCTCCATTGGATTTTCAATAACGCGACCACGCACAAGCAGACCGAGGGTCGGCTATCTATATATACATGCCTGTGGCCGCGGAAACTCATTTCAAGGACCGCCGCGGCGCTGCGCGACGAGTCAAACGCAGCAAAGCTCCGTTCAATTCTCTTCCTCCCCTTTCTTTTCCTAGTACATCCGAACGTGTGTTGCACGTGAAAGTTGAATGCCGGTTAGCAGAAGCTTCCACTCGTCGTTAGGTTGAGCAAAAAAAAGTTTTGCGATTGCAGAGCTCGTTTTAGTTGGCGAACGTCCTTCTTGTATTAGGCGAGACGATGTCTTTTACTTTAATCGTAACACTTTCGCGCAGGATCAAGGGCTGTCATTGAAAGCTCTCCCACCGCCAGCAGTTAGGCCCTAAATAGAGACAGTGAAATCGTGGTTGGGTACGCCTTGCTTGACTAGCCAGCTGAAAAACGACGACGATAGCAGTCTAGTAGAAGGACCTCCGAGGAAAATGATAAACGCCCATCCAAGGGAGCGTGTATACGCGCGCGGGGTTGTGAAAACGAGAAGGGGCGCGCAGAGGGGGTGAGGTAAGGTGGAGGACAGGACAGTTTGCTATAAGGGGGAAGGAAGGGAGAAGACGAGGCAAGAGGGAGGGAGAGAGAGAGCCGAGGGGCGTGGCAAGATGAATGATCGCAAGACGCGGGAGAGAGTATTGATCCCGGGGGCTAAAGCGTACGCTGCTCTCTCTCTCTCTCTCTCTCTCTCTCTCTCTCTCTCTCTCCTCGGTCTCCTCGGCCGCTGTGGCGGCGCCCGCAACAGCGCCAGTCACGCGCCGGTGGCGCTATACTCGGCCGCGAGATCTCTCCTTCCGCGCACTCAACCCACCGCCACAACCCTCCATCTTCCCGGCCGGCCTGGCCACCCCCCTCTGGCTATAGTCCCCCTGCGTGTGTCGTACGCACGCGGCCTAACACGCCGCCACCTTCTCCTCGGGTTCAGGGTCACATGCGTACGTGCCACCCTACCTCAACCCCCCGCCCCCCCCTCCGAACCTCATCACTACCACCCCCCCGTCCCCTTGAACATCTACTGCTCGCGCGACTTGCCTTTTCTTCTCCTCCTTTTTCCTTATTGCTCTCTCACTTTCTCTTTAGTCGTACCACCCCCCCCCCTTTTCCCCCAATCCCACCGTGCGGCTTTTGGTATTCGCACGAATCCTTTGGCGCTGCATCGCGGACAAAGTCGCTTGTTAGCTTGCGGCGGGTGAGCGCCGCGACCGCGAAACTTCCTTTGTGCGCTTCTAATTTTAAGGCCTATTTTAATTAGCTTGGCAAAGCAGTGAACCGACCAACCAAACCCCTAGTGTTTCCACCCGAAATTACCTATCTAATCGAGGAAAAGATTTTAAGATCGTCGAACAAGTCCGTTGAAAAAGTCAAAGAAAAATTGAGTCCAACTCTTAAATGCCGTTTTAATTTTAAAACAACCTTTACGTTTGTTGTAACGCGAACTACGACTTCCAATCGCTAACGCTGAACGAGGACAAAGCGAGTATTTTGGATGCTCGATTGACCAATGACAATACTATTTGGTGGATGTAATAAGCGCACACACGCATACAGCACGGAAAACATACTCTGGCGTTTAGATTATCGCGTATGGGGCAAAGCCGGGCGAGTAGCGTGATTCCGGCATTTGGCGTGAATATGACAAAGCACACTGCACAGATGCACGGCTCAATCGAGTTACGACTATAATCGCGCCGAGGTATGCTGCGCAGATGTCCTCGGCTCGCCGAACCTTGACGGGGCTAGATTAATGCTCGCCCCCGCTTGGCTGATCCGAGAGCACGACGAGCTTGAAAGTGAGCTTGCCCTGAAAACTGCGCTTGAGTTTTTTCTTTGATTTCCAACGATTTTTCAGAGATTTATTAGAGTGTAGTTGAATAAGAGAGGAATTTATGGGTTGTAAGACGATTTTGAACGGTCCTTTACCGAAACGATGATTGATAAAAATATGGGTTGGGAATATGCACACTGTCGATCGCTTTAAATGCTTCAATTTTAATAAGCTTCACTGTTAAATTTTGAATGTGCACAGTTAAAGCAGAGTTTATTGAAAATGTATGGATATTTGATTGTATTTTATATTACATACTATTTTACGATACGTAAAAAATAATAAATTTAAATATGCTTTTTTACTGGTTAATATTTCAGATAATAATATTGTAAAAGTAATAGGTCGTACTTTACAAAATAGCCTATTAATATAAATTCAACGTATTACGGGTAAGTAAGAATCTTGTTAGTGATTTTATTTACAGCCTGAATATATTAACGTTATTAAAATACGTCATTACGCAAAGTACAGACGAGTCATATATCTAACTTGTCAATTTATCACGTGTATTACAGAACAATGGATATCATATTTCTCGTGTAAACGGCATTGAATTAAGCGATTATCCGGTTTCATATACATTCATGATGTAGTGTATCTATTAAATGTTTAAACTACGAAGAAACAAAAGATTTCGTTAAAATTTAAAATTGATAAAAACGAAAGAAACTTGGGGATAATTGATATTTAATTATTAATGTTGGTAGTTACAGAAATGTAAAAGCTCACGTAATAAGGTACCCATTAAATGCGTTGACAGACTAGCACTAGTCTACTCAACAGATTAAAATGTTCTTTATTTTAAAAATCCGAGTTTTTCTGAATAAAAGACAAAAAAACATAATTCAGCAGCTTCGAGCCATGACCGTATGTACACGAGCAAGCGCTAGATCGTACACGAGTTGGCAGAGAGAGTGTGTCGTTAACCCGTTCTTACCGCGACCTCTGCACATGATGCGCAAATTCCTGGCGCTTCAACGCGTTCAGCGTCAGGGGGAGATAAAAAAAAAGAAGTAGAGAGGAAGATGAGAGGCGCGCGAAGATCGATCGACTGCATCGAAGAGGCTTTGCCAACGGTTGTACAGTGTTTGCCGTCTAATCAGCAGCCGATGTACGGGACGTACCGAGAGTGCGAGCATTGACACGGATGACCGGGTCAACAACGACGCCATATGCTAAGTGAGAATTTTCAATCGTTACTACCAGAGGGAGGGGAACGTAGGGGCCCGAGATGATCTTGAGAAATGATTGAAACTGTTGCGGCGGATGATTAGGTTGAACGATCGATTGGGACAAACAGGTTGGAAAGACGCATTCGCAAGGAGGCACTTCAGTGGGAACGAGCTTACAGCTCTTCAACCGCATTCTATATCTTTCTCTATCACACACTCACTCTTAAGTGCATGTACGTCGAGCATAGACACGGTTCATCGAACTGCGCCATACTCCTGGGGCTCGACGAAGGTCAAGGCGCGTAACACGTGTCTCTTCACTTACACTGCTGTAAGGGGTGAGTGCCAAAAATTATCACAGGAGCTTGGGAATAACGAATTTCGAGTTTTTGGGAAAACGGGAGATCACAGAAGCGCGCTTGCCAAGACAAGTCCTAATTCGATTTAGCCTGTGGATTGTTTGAAAGTTTTAATAAAGTATTTTTATTGGAATTCAGAGAGTGTAAGATTTGTTGTTAATTATGTTTCTATTATAATTAGTTGATCAAAAAATTATTAAAAAGTGTAAAATATCGTCGAAGACTCTTTTAAACAGAGAGAAAAAACGGAGAGAGGATTGACTGAAAAGAAAGTCGCAAGTTTAAAATTTAAAAAATGAACTTTCGATAAGATAGGGAGATGGAATTACAGGCAAAATGTCGATAGCACATAAACAGGCAACTAGGATCGCAGCAGGCCGTAGGCTCTAATCCTCAACGAGGTTCTCCAAGTCTCTCTCGCGCGCGCTCCCCCTTTTAGCGCGGGAAACGTGCACGGGGGTGTCGGAGAGGGCGTGGATCGAACGGTGCGCTTCCCGCATAGGGGTGGCCGGTACCGGAAGCGGTAGTCAGAGGGAGGTCGGGCAAGCGCGCTTCCCTCTCGCTATCTCTCCTCCTCCCTTAGTCCTCGCGCTCGTCCTCCCCGAGTAGAAAAAGCTCCATCTTACCTCGTCCTAATGGCGAACGAGGGCTCTCTCAACGGCCCAGCCCGGCAATAATCTGCCGCGTAGTCCTCCGCCGGAACTGCGGATGTCGGGGCCGAGTGCCGGCATCTTGGAGCGGCCTCCGCGCGTGTAGCCGGCGCCGTCGCAGTCTCGCGCTGCGCCAGCCTAACACCCTATACATATGTCTCTCTACCCTACAACACCGGGCCCAGTGCACCTTTGGAACCCCCGATCAGCACTTTATCTCTTGTTCACACGCTTAAATAAACTTATACTTTCCACTCCTACGAAACGATTCTTTTTTTCCCCAATCACAGTCATCAGTGCCCGTTTTCCAGAAGCTTGCACGACTTATATCTTCTTTTTTTTCTCCATGTCCATATTTTCGAGGAAAGCATTGCTCTGTCCACAGCACCTATTTTTTTATAGAGTTACATTTAAGCTAAGGTTTCACATTATTAGCAACACTCAGAGGTCCACTAGGTCCACCAGTCAGCCTCGCACGTCCGAAAGCTCCGAGCGCGAGCTTGCGCCGCCATTCGCGTCGCGGCGAGCCCGGCGGCATGGGCTGCGGTCACGTGTCCCTCGGCACGTCCCCGACACCAAGTGGACACACAAAATCCGTGGCGACGCAACGCCCAATCTCCAACTGTCCTCACTTCGCGAAGATTCTCGAGGATTCGAGAAACCGGGTGGCCAGCTCGACGCTGCTGGCGGTGCGCCGAGCTTGCGGCCCGGCTCGACTTGCAATGCGGCCATGCTTTTCGCACGCCTCCTCCCGACAGCGCGCACATCTCGTGTGTCCCGGCTCTCTTTCTCTCGCACTTGTTTCAATTCGGCGCAATTCCTGCGTCACACCACTCGACACAGCCTCGGTAAAACACGTTGTCCACACAACAGCAGCCAAGTGGCGATGCGACACACCGGAATACAAGCACACGCGAATAATATCGCTGATACGCAGTAGTAGTAGCAGTAGTCGCAGTAGGCACTGGTGCAAGCTGGGTGGACGATGCTCACGTAACACAGAGACTGAGCAGACGAGAGCGAGGGTGGGGTGAGAGAGCGGGGGGGCCTCGATCCGGCCTCTCTCTCTCTCTCTCTCTCGGAGTAATAACCCCCGGGAGAAGGAGGAGGTGGTGCTGCCGCGGAGCCGAGGAGCGGAGCCCGTGCCGCGGCGGCGACGTCCCGAGACGGAGAGGGAGCCGGTGCGCGGCAGCGACTACGGAGCGACGACGGTGCGAGGAGCGTGCGCGCCGCGCGCTCTCGGCCCCCCCGTTGCTTCTCGTGCCAAGCCCGAGTGCGAGGAGGACAGTAGTGTCGATGTACTGCTCTCTCTCTCCGCGGAGGGGGGCTGCGGCTGCCGCTCTCGTCCCGTCCTCGTCGTCTGCCCTGCTCTCTTCTGCCTCCCCCGCCGAGGCGAGCTCCTGCGCACTTTTCGCCTGCTTGTCTCGCTCGCTCGGCTGCATTTTCTGCAGCGCGCCGGCCGCCGCCGAGACCGAGCGGCAGAGCACGGCCTACGTACACGTTGGGGGTATACGGGGGGCAGCAGTGCGAGAGAGAGGGAGACGGTGGGGGCGCCACCGAGCGGACGCCGACGCCCGCGATCGATACCGGCGCGCGGCCGAGTAGAGAGAGCAGCAGCAGCAGCCTCGTGTCATCGTCGTCTACGTCGCCTCCGCCGGCGCCGTCGTCGTCGTCGTCGTACTCCGCATCTACGCCGTAGTAAGCTTTACGCGCCGACGTAGTAGTTTGCACGCCGTCGTAATGCGGCGGCCTACGCGACCGACCGGATGAGTAGAGCTGCTGCTGCTGCTGCTACTACTACAGCTGCGTAAGTGTGTATGGCCCACGAGATAAATAGAGGCCGGGGAGATACGCAGTGCCGAGGCTCGGGCAGAGGCCACGAGGGTATACAGCCTCTGCCTTAGCGTAGTAGTAGCTAGTACGACTACGTGCAGAGCCGTAGGGCGCGGGTGGGCTATCCGGCGAGAGTGGGAGGAGGTACGCGGCGAGAGAGTTAATGGGCGCAGCGAGATGGACGGGCTGGGCGGCGGAAGGGCTGGAAAAAAGCGCGAAAATCGCCGCGGGCCTGGGAGAGAACGGGATGGAAAATGAAAAGAAAGAAGAGGAAAAAAAAGGGAAGAGCGAAACGGAGTGGAGGAGGAAAAGAGCCGAGGCGCATGTAATGCGGAAACGCCGTCATTACAGCGCGCCCGATGAATGCGCTACTCGTGTGCGTCCTCCCACTACTCTCTTTCTCTCTCTCGCTCGCGTGTGCGACTGCACTCTTTTCTTCTTGCGCTTGCTCACGTGTACGTTTTTTTTTTCCTAGTCATTCATGGATTGCCGATATTTTTTCTTCTTTTTTTGGGAGTCGGTGGAACGGGAAGGAGGAATGATAAAGGGAAAAAGCTCTCGCTGTGCTTGCAGTCTGATGAGCACTTTGTTGATTACGATAATTTTTGCAATGCAAGAGCTTTTGATTGACTGTTGCATTGTGAAAATTTCCACGACGGTTTTATACGACGTTTAATTTTTACCTCTTGTTTAACGCCAAGTATCAGTCGAATAAATTTTAATGAAATTTAGTTCACTCTGTTAAACTCTCTAATTTAAATAAGTGAATTCAGAGAGCACACAACACTTTGCTATAATATCATAGTAACATAAGTGAAAACTATATTTTTTAGACGTCAGCCTATCGCTTAAGCGAATCAGCAATCTATTTGAAAATTCGCCTGCAATTTTATCGCAAGCTCAAAATCACGTCGCGCCAAACGAAAAAGTGCCAGCCCTTTCACCAGCGCTTTCCCACAAGCCGCCAGACGACAAGCTCTATTCCTTCACGCCGCAGTGCCACCCAGACGACACACAGGTATACACATACACACCGACGCAAAACATCCTTTGCAGGTATTTTTCATTGAGACCTCATCAGAGCTCCTGGGGCGTTTCGAAAAGCCTGTTCCACTTTTCAGCGAGAGAGAGAGAGAGAGAGAATCCCTACGTCGGCCTATCGAAGCGATTTCACGTCGAGACGACGAGGAAAAGAGCCTCGGGCAAGCATGTCACACAGGGGATAGAGGAGGCGGGCTAGAGCCCGCGAACGAGAGTGACTGCGCGCGCGAGTACGCCGCCGAGCTTCATTGAGCTTTTTTCGAGCCTCTCCATTACTACTACTCCTCCTCTTGCTTGACTATCCCCTCCTCCTCCTCTACAGTCTACACGCTCTGGGCCACTCGTCGCGCGATGCTCGATGTGCGATATTGATTTCGCCGCGGCGCGCTGAACTTTTTATCTCCGGTCGCCGACCTATTTTTTTGCGGATTATGGGGGAAGCAGCAGTCGAGTCGCTCAGCACCACACAAAAGCTCACTATCATTTCTCTCTCTTATTTTTAAGATTTCGTTGTAATTTGATTGCTAGTTTGTTATTAACTTTTTTAGATGTAATTTACGGTAGGCTATTGGCTAGCTCTATTGGAGGGTTCATTGGGAGGTTCGTTAACGGAAAGGTATTAAATCGCAAGTGCGGAGAAGAAAAGTAGGTGCGTTAGAACACCGTGGAAGAGAGGCCGGATGGAAGGGACTGAAATATATACGATAGAAGGCCGAGAGGAGACGCTGGCGTCTGTGCGAAATGAGAAATCCAGCCGCAGTCACATATCCGGCAGTTACGCAGACTACAGGCTCATCTCGAGACTCTGCTCACTGCTTTTTTTCGCGCGCGCAAGGACGAAAAAGGGGGAAGGTACACGCGAGAGCGAGAAAGATGGGAAAAAATATTCATCTTTATCTATCGTGAATACGTCAGAATGAAAATAAGAGCATAACGGCAGGGAAGGAGGGAGCGTGAGAGGAGAAGAAAAAAATTGCGCGCACATGGCGTTACGCGGCTAGGGAATATTTTAATTTCTGCTCTCGTCTTCCCATCCACATTCTATGTACTCGTGTTGTTTTTTTTTCCTTTCGTTATCATTCGTCGTTTTGGGCCGGCGTAACGGAAATGAAAGAATCGACGATGGTTTTACGTCGGAGGTCGCTGAAGCAAGTCGATGGAGCGTACGCTGAGAGTTACAAGTTGCTTGTCAACTTTGCCTATATCGAGCACGACTGTAACGGAGTCTCTGCCGTATCAATGCGAAACGAAATGAGAGTTGGTTTGTTGGGAATGTGTTTTCTTTCCGTATCTTCATTTTCTGTTTTTTGTTTTTGTTTTTGCCTCCGTGTCAAAATGAAATGTGCATTAATATTCACGGACGGAGCAGTAATTCGATACTGTTGATACGATCCGTCAGTCATAATTAATGCACTTTACATAATCTTCGGCGGGATTGAATTGCATCCGCTAGCTGTTTATATTATGTGTACATCCAGACAGATAAAATAAAATTTTTCAATATGCTGCTCGTAACAGACAGAACAAGAGAGAAAGAGCGCGTAGTCTTTCGGAAAGTAACACGGAGGCTCTACAAAATTAACCCTCGGCATTTAGCAGGCTGACCGTCGACACATTCCGCGCGTGCCCGGGCATTGCTCGCGACAATGTGTCGGTGCGTCCACGCGCGGCGAAAAGAAAAGCGGCGCGCCGCTCGTGCGGGGGTGGGGCTCCTCGGAGAGTAGGAAGAAATTATAGCAAGTGCCGAGGGAGGCTAGCCTGCCGAGACCAAGAGGAGGAGGAGGCGCGCTCAATTGAGCTGACGCTGGTGAATTTATTAAAACGAACTCGCCGCCAGCAGCAGCGCGCGCCGCTACTGCGCTGAAAATAGCCGCGGCTCTCGGCCGACACACTGACCAGGAATGCAGTCGGCAAAGGGCACAGGCCCCCGCTCCTCCTCTATCTCTCATTCTCTGTCTTGGTCGCTCTTGTTGCCGACGCGTGGAAAATGAGCCAGTGTACAGCGTGCACGCGCCTTTTCTCGGGGGCTCATCGTCTTATCGGCAATTGCCGCGCGAAAATAGGGCGTGAGAGTGGGAGGGCCGGAAAATCCGAGGCTTTCCCGCCGCTGGTCTTTGCTTCGTTTATGGCCCCCCCGCCCTCTGGCAGCAGGATGAAATGCCGTTTGTATGCCGCGTTGGTAGTTTATAAGGGATCGTAAATCATGGCTGATGATAAGCCGTACTCTCTATCCCCGTATAGCAGCAGTAGCAGCAACAGCGCCAAGACGACGAGCAGAACTCACAAAGACCCGTGTGTTAATTGAAGCGAGAATTGCCTCCTTCAGGCATTTCTCACACCTCTTGCTACGCCATTCATAATCTTCTTCATTCGCACATGTATCCCTCCCTTTCTCTAGCTCTTCCCTTAACAACTCTCATACCGATCGATATTTGTGGTTTTACCCACAACGATTATTCTACTCTCGTTCGTAGACGAAAAATTTGTGTTAAAAACACTGCAAAAGAAAACGTAAGAGTATAAGCAAGGAAGATGATTAGAAATAGTAAATGGAAAGCCCTTAAATTCGTTGAAGAGGGAGAGAGAAAAATAGAGAAGGAACAGCGCCGGTCTAGTACAGTTATATATTCCGGGGTTGGGACTACGGGCCGTACAACGCCGACCTACGGCAACGTTTCTGCCGCGTCTCTAAAGACTCGCGCCCAGGAATTAGAGCCGGCGAATTAAATATAGCCGACGCCAAGAAGAAGCAGCCGCCGGCAGACGTAAAGGACGCCTGCACGCCGGGACGAAAACGAGCAGGTGAACCAGTCGCGCCTTCTCCTCCTCCTACTCGGCTCACCGAGAAAGAGAGAGAGAAAGAGATTTCACCTCGAGCATATACCGTGTGTCGCCTATGGCCTCCTTCTTTTTTTTCTTCTCTTTCCTCTCTCACAGCCGATTTTCGTTATCTCGGCCGTAGCAGCTAATCTTTATAAATAGCGTTTGTGCGGGTTAAATTTAATCCTCTTCTCCTAATGTCCGATACCGACCTTTCGCTTTCTCTCCGACGATCGCACTCGCACCTTTTTATTTTCTCTTTTTTTCTCAACCGCTTTCGCGACGTTACTAGACTCTCCTTACTGTGCCCGTGTTTATTGGTATTTAGGCAGAAGATTTAACAACATATCGTCAGCAGTATTGATTTTTACGCGAGCGCGTAAGATTGTTATTACGTTTTTTTTCTTCATCTAAAATGACGAGGGTTAAAGGAGTTATGACAAACTGTTGTTGTTGATCTCAAGTAGTTTCGGCTTTCGCGAAAGTTGGGGATTTAGGGAACTTTAATTGATTATGAAACTTGGTTACGACTTACTCAAGATGTATACGTCTCGAGTAGGACTTTAATACTCGAATATTGTTTAATCGGGATTAGTTATGGCTAGCCGCGAGACGTTTTTATTCAACAAAAATTAAGACAGCAGTTTTATTATACAATTCGATTTAGTGAATGGAATTGTCACAGTGCCACTCGAGCGCGTGAGCGAGAACGGTGTATCGAAGAAGCCAAGAGCGAGAAAAAAATGTACACTGTCACGTCGAATGACCGAAAAGCGGTTACGACACTACGAGCTGGTCGTTTTTTTTCTTTCTCGCTCTCTCGCTCCGTTATCTGGGCGAAATTGTGAAGGAAAAGAAAAACGGAGAATTACGATAACGAGACTGCGCGTATTCCGCTTCATAAGTAAATATTAAAATAAACGGACGGCTTTTTCGAGCTTATAAATCTTTTGATTGTTCTAAATTTAGAAATGCTCGTGGTTGTACAAAGAAGAAGCAAACGGATAACAGCTTGAACAAATTTTAGCCTTAATCTACGTGTTTGTAAATAGAAATAATGTGTTGAACGAGTGTTACACAATTTTCATACTTTCATTAATGTACCATGTGTGTTCGGGTGTCTCTCTCTTTCTCACTCCCGAGTTTGTACTACACAGCCAATTTAGCATTTGTCACACGCGTCTTGCAATGATTCACATCTTATTTCATTTATTTCGTTAAAATTTTTATTAGTTGACGTTACCGACTACCACTACGAATAAAAGCTCGACTCGTTATCGCCGGAGCATGTGTACGTGATTACTTATCTCGCGACTTCTGCATTTCACCGTTTTTATTTTTTATTATCGCTATCTCAATTCTCCGCTTTTTTTTCGACCTCTTTTTATTCTCCATTAAGTTCCATACCAGTTGATTTTTGGTAATTATTTATTGAGATATATATTGATACCGGATTTCCGCTACAGATTTCGCAGGGCTTGAACGCGTGTCAATAAAGTAATCAAGAAAACGTCAAATATTGACGGTTTGCATCAGCAAAATAACCATATCACTCAGCTACTTATAACCGTTACATTAAACTTTTGTCCCTTTCTCTCTTTCTGTCTCTGTAAATAATGAATTTCAACAAAAACATCAGCTTTCAGGGTGTACGATCAAACATCGACGAAAGAAAATGTAATTTTTCGCATTGAGCACCGGTTCCTACTTAACCCTCATACGAAAAAAGCTCGGTAGTTAATCCACACGAAAACCACAAAAGTATATGAAAAGGAGGCAAAGCAGTCCTGAGTCCCATTGCGCGACGACGTAGAGAGGGCAAAGCGAGAAACAAAAGCCAGAGCGAAGAAAAACAAGGCAAAGGTAAAGAGGACCGCGGAGAGGGTAGAAAGACGCGCCCGCGCATCGGGGATGAGCCGTAGACGCGCAAGCGGGCTTTATATACCTGCTCCCGCGCTTTTCGCAACCAACTCCAGGCTTACCCTCGGTTTCCTTTATTTTTCAAGGGTGTTTCCAAGGGGCTACGTCAGCCGGAGACAGAGAGAGAGAGAGAGAGAGAGAGAGAGAGAGCAAAAAAGTGGCCCACTGCTCTCGAGCGCGCGAGCCTCCGGAAAATTGACTTCCTCCTCTTCGTTCCTACCTATCCCCCTCCCCTCCCTCGGTCCAACCTCTTTTTTCCTTTTTTTTACTCGTCCCTGACGCTCGGTAACTAGACTATATACCGAAAGAGCAAACGAGAAAGAGGGAGTAGCCGGAGGGAGGAGCTCAATTACGCGCTCTTCAAATTTTTTTAGGCATTACCCGAAAACGCGAGAGCGAGCCTTTAGATTTTGAGGAGTCTGGAGGGCGACAGAGAAAGAGAGAGTCGAGAGGAAGCATTTATGCCTCTGCTGCTTCGCTCCTCGACCTCACCCTACTCGCCCCCACGTTGCCCTGCTCTAAATCGCGATTATTTCAATGTATAGGATTCACATTTCGTCAAGAGTCAACCCATCCCTCGACGACCTTTTTATTTTTATTCTACTTTCGGAATAGCTGCTACATTTAATTTTACGATATTGCGTCTTTCATACGCCCATAAATCCAAAGTTAGAAAAAAAAGGCAGACAGAGCGTAGAGGTACCTCGAAGCGTATAAACGCCAGCTAAACGGATGTGAAAACAATTAAAAATGATTGTCGTCGGGAGCGAGTCGAGGGGAGGGAGGGGCAGAGGACAAATAGCGACCAGCGTCTTTGAGAAGGCCAGTAAAAATCTCACGATAAATATATACGTATAGCTGAGGCTGGCGCGAACGCGACACTATAATATACTCGTTACTTCTTCCTCAATTAGGACTAGTCCCGCGACTTAAAGCAATTAGAGGCCGAAAGGCAAGAAGAGCGTATACGCGTGCTGCTCGTACGTCTCTCGCGGGCGTTTTATCATCGCGGGAAATCGCGCGTTAAACATATCGAGTCCAGTAGTGGCTAGACTTTCTCACGCCGCGCGCGTTGCGTGCTACGCGCCTGGACCGAGACAACTACTATTGCCCTTACGAAATTCAAATGCAAACTAAGCGTCTGCCTCTGCTGCTCTGCGAAACTTTTTTTATTTTTATCAAGATCGCTGTTGATCTAGTCTGACGATTCCGACAAATTGGGTTTATGCTTTAATATATATCTGTAGGCCGAGAATTTTTGTTTTTTAATTATTTAGGAGAAGGGATATTTGAACAATAGAACTGTAGTTTAAAAATAAACGAGTTTTGATGAGGGAGAGAAAGCTCAAGCTTAAGGGTTGCGTTACGGGAATTTTTTATGCTGTGAACGCTTACGCGTAATGAACATATGCGTGCGTGTATCGGTGATCGATCGCGGAGTGATAAATTGATACTGTCCGCTGCGCGCGCGGCGAAACAAAATCGCGAATAATAACGCGGGGGGCTGACGCGTAAAAATTGCTACGTTGCAACAACAACAATAACAAAACAAGAGGGATATTTATTCGGGTTTAACGAGATTCGGCTTATCACAAATGATGAAAGGGTCGGACGAACAGCAAGACGTGCCAATTAATTGCCAACGAATGGAAAAATTTGCAACGTTACCGGATAGATTCATTCTTCTTGTTATTTAAAAAAAAATAAATAAATAAAATAAATCCTAATCTGAACCACAGAGATGCACTGCCTTATAATGAACAAACTCAAACAATTAGCAAAAACACGATCGACGATCAGCTCGATAATCAGCAAGTCACTCAAATTCTAGAATTCACGTGTCCATCAAAGGGAACGTTGAACGTCAAGCTGGTAAGAAAACACCGAGATAGAGAGAAGAGAATGGAAGGACGGAAAGTGCGCATGCTGCACGAAAACTTTTTCTCGGCGCGTGTCGTCATCGCTTTGGAATCATGCACGCACGCGAGAGAGTCAGCAGCGGCGCGCTCTCGTCGTGGCCCGCAGAAGGAGGTTCACGCGTGACGGAACGCGGAAATGAAAAGAGTGGGAACGGGATAGAAGAGCTGCCGCGGGAAGACCGTAGGCCCGCGCTTGCTTCTCCTCGTCTTTACAGCTTCGACGTTTCGTGACCCTCCCCCCCTTTCTCCCTCTACTACACCCCACGTACACATACACACGAGTATCACCCTTCTTGCGAACCTATTTCTCTTTGAGCTACAAGTACCAACGACGCATTTCTTACTTTTTCTTTCGACTCTTTATGCTCTGGACGTACGGATTTTATGTGTAAATATTTTCTTCGTTATATTACTGTTTAGAAATGTTTCATATTCAATGTGTTTATTTTGAATATCATCGATACTTAAATATTCGACGCATGTGATAAAATTCTATGAATTGATGCTTCTTATCATCTATAGAACATTTAAAAAAAGTACATAAACCCCTAAACTGAATGAAACCAGACGAACGAAGAAACTCCTGCAACCCCAGCAGCTGTAAGTTGCGGGAGCGAAACGGTACAAGGAGCGGCATCTAGAGGCTCGTCGCCGCTAGCAGCTGCCTCAAGAGAGCGAGAGAGAGAGAAAGAAAGATCGATCCTGCCCAGTCGCGGCAAGTATGGACCCTCCGAGATAGCCGAAAATAGAGAGAGGCACGCCGACTCGATCTCTCGAAGCTCTAGAATCTGGGTTAGCGTAACCTTAAATGCGACAAGCCGAGAATGAAAGAGAGAGAGAGAGAGAGAAAGTGACGGAGAGAAAGAAGCGGGCCACGCGGATTGATCCGATAGGGAAATTATTAATTGGCTGCCACCGCCGCCGTTGGCAGAGCTTTCATATACATACACACAGACAAGTTGCCTGCTCCAGATCGAGGATTAGCAAAAGAGAGCTGGCCAATGAATTATCACGGGTACCTATTTCTTTTTTTTCTTCTTCCTCCTTTTTAACTCGAGAGCCCCGTGATATCTGCTTATTCACGACCCACGAATTTGTCTCGCGGTCGGCGAAAATTAGAAACGAGACGGATATATTAACAGCCCCGCCGCCGGCTGCAGCTGCAGCGCTGGAAGTAGGTGGGAAAATCTAAAATTATGACGATTCTGATAATGAATTATTCTTCGCGAGGTGTTCGTATAATGTCCGACGCCGGAGAAGGATGATATATATAAGCGTGTGTGTAGGTGTGCGAGGACTTTTACAAGAGATATCGAATGTTCGTAATGAAATGGAAAATCGTTCGAAATTAATTACGCAGTCTTTGCTCATCATCTATTCAAATGGATTAGACAAACCATGATAGAGCCGGCTATTAGTTTTGTGAGGCGGCCGCGCCCAAATAAACATACACACAGGCACATCAACTTTTCTTATGGTTATAACCCTCTTAAAAAGAGCCCGAACAACCCCCGAATCATCAATCACCATTATTACAGGCTACTTTTACGCCCGAAAGATATATAACAATCAATAGGCGAAAAAGCCCGACTAATGAGCGTCACGCACGATACGAAGATTCGCAACGAGATGGTGCGTACGGAGGAGGGGAGGAAAGAGATGAGCAAAAGTCGGACGACGCTCTCTCGGTGCCTCGACCTCTGGGATTGGCTTGAGCACGAGAAAGCGAGGAGTCGCTACTGGCGGGGCTGGTATATGGTAGTCGCTCGGAAAGCAGTGGTATAGATTCGATGCGATGGCATCCACGGAATGCCGTGTAATAATCGAACGCCGGCCGGCAGGCGAGCCGCGAGGGGGCACCACCGGCCGACCCGGCCCCCACGTGCACGCGCGCGCGACGACGAGCAATTTCAATTATGAATTCGACATTGCTCGCCTCTCGAAGGTCCCTCTCTCTCTCTCACTCGGCGTCTTTGTATCCCTCCTCCGACCCCTTGTCGTACGACCAACGTTCTGTTTCTCTCTCTCTCTCTCTCTTGATCGCGACTGGATCGGACACTTCGTAGAAAACAGTGCGCGCGCAAACTGCCTGGGGGTGGCCTGTTCTGTACAACACACACACGGCTATAGTCTTATATGATTCGCGCGACTACTCACCCGTCCAAATGTCTTAGCAAAAAATTTTACGTAATTTTTAAAAGTTTGTTTTTTTAACGGAATATCTATATAATAATGTACAGTTGAATAGAAAACCGTTACAACAGTGTGTGTGCTAATAAAAATGTATGAACTTTTTTAATTTCATCTACATAAGGGAAAATTAAAAAAGTACCGAAATTGTGCTGATTGTTTTCCAAGTAGAGTTTTGTACACTGAGAAAAGTGTTATAATAAAAATTGTTAAAAATGTAACAAAAATTACTATTTTTTTTAGTAAAGTGGAGATCCACTCGGCATATAGTAAA